>JAGTYA010001022.1:0-15005 GCA_024291935.2 Okapia johnstoni | reverse complement strand
GGTCCCCCGGCCGTTCCCGCGCGGCGCAGGGGGAAGCGGGGGTGGTGCCTCTCTGAATCGGGGGCGTGGCGCCTTGGGGAGCCTCTCTTGTTGCCTCTGAGAAGTCCAGGCCTCCTTTGACATCGCCAGGGGCTGCTGGGCTTCCCCTCGCCTCACGTCCAGGGAACTGGACTCGCTTGCCGATGGGGGTTCCTCGGGGACCTTTGGTCTTGCGGCCGGAACTGGCCCCTTGGGGCCTCTTCTCGAACCTCAGGAGAGGCGAGAGTCCCGCTCTGGAGGTGCGAGGGAATGTAGGGATTGCGATGGCATTCAGGAAGGGGATTGGACCCCCCTTTCGAGAGGAGGGGCCGACGGCGACGGGGGGCCCCTCGCGAGCGGCCTCTGGAGACTCAGGGTTCCGCTCGCCTGTGGACACGGGTATCCCAGGGAACCTCTGGGGGCGCCTAGAGGGAGTCCAGCCTCCGTTGCAGCGCCAGAGAGAAGGCAGGACGGCTCTCGCGTCGCTGCAGATCCCAAGGGCCCCGTCTCGCAAGGAGGGGGGCCCGGGGGACGCCCTCGCGGTGTGGCGGGAAGCCCCGCTTTCTTGGCAGGTTGGCCCGGGGATCTCGGGGGACACCTGGAGTCGCCCGCAAGGAGTCAAGCCCGTTCGGAGCCGGAACAGGTGCCGGGGCATGCTCTCCATGCCCTGCAAGGGAAAAGCGCCTCCTCCCTCTATGGGCGTGGCCTCACGGGGGTGTTCTCGACTTGCGGCGGTGCATTCTCGAGTTGCGGCGGGTACCCCGGCCCGTCTCCCCCGTTAGCCCAGCGGGGTCGCCATGCCTCCTTTCGAGCGGACAGGGGCCCGAGCAGCCTCGGGATTCGCCAGGAGGCGCTGCAGCGCCCTGGGTCCGCGTCAGGCATGGAGCTAGGACCCTCGGGGGTCCCCGGAGGGGGGGAGGGGACAGGTATAACTGGCACCTGTGGGGTGGCCTCCAGGGAGTCGAGGGGACTCAGCCTTTCTCTCCGGTCACAGCCAAGGGCAATCGGGCTTCCCCTCGAATGCAGGGGCGAAGGTCGTGCTTTTCCGCGCGGCGCAGGGGGAAGCGGGGGTGGCCTCTCTGAATCGGGGGCGTGGCGCCTCGGGGAGCCTCTCTTGTTGCCTCTGAGAAGTCCAGGCCTCCTTTGACATCGCCAGGGGCTGCTGGTCATCTCACTCAAGGGTCACAGTCCAAAGGGCAAAATCGAAAGAGCTTCACCCTCGAATGCAGGGGCTCGAAGGTCAGAATGCTTTTTATATAAAACCGCGCAACGGCGCAGGGTGAAAGAAAAAAGCGGCGGGGAGTTTGGCATCTATCAATGAATCGGGGGGCGTGGCGCCGTGCGGGGAGCCTCTTCTTGGTTGCGCTTTGGAGAGAGTGCCGCAGGGCTCGTGTATGACAATACGCCAGAGGCTGCTAATGGGCGTCCCCCTCGCGCCGTTACGGGTCCTCAGGGAAAAAAACTGGAACTGCTCGTGAAACGAATAGGGAGAGTTCCTCTCTCGGGGACGCTCTCACACGGTACTCCTGCGGTGGCGGGGGAAAGCCCGCTTTTACTGGCAGGTTGGCCCGCTGGATCGGGTATCTCGGGGGGAGGACACCTGGGGTCGTCACGCAAGGAAAGCGTCAAGCCCCGTTCGGGAGCCGGAACAGGTTGCCCAGTGCTTTACATGATCTCCATGCCCTGCAGGGGAAAGAGTATCGCCGGCTGTCTGGGAGGTGCCTCCCCTTTTTTCCTCTCTTATGGCACTGATGGAATTCACGAAGTGGGATTTGTGGAACTCCCGACTTACGAGAGCGTAGCTGGCGACGGCGAAACAGGTGGGAACAGGGAAAAAAGATATTATTTTGAGGCGGCGTTTACACTCCCGAGGGAGTGGTCTAAGAGGGTGTTAGGCCAGCTGGGGTCGCCTGTGGGACACGGTCGATCCGCAACTGCGGGCCCTCGTCGTGCCGGCCGGAGCGCCTTAAGCCCATTACGGTCAGCCTCCAGTCTCCCCCCTTTTGCAGCTTGCGGACCTCTCCTTCACCCACCGAGCAGCGACGGCTACGATCGTCGGCGGTCGCGCGGCCCTGCAACCCTGCACCATCTTCTGGGGCGCCCTTCCGGTCTGCCTCACTCTTCAAGGGTAGGGGGGCAGGGGCTCGGGATTCGCCAGACGTGAGGCGCGGTTTTTATTGTGTGCCGGGTAAGTATCCGTGGGGCGTTTTTTCATGGAGGCAGGTTAGGCTCCTCGGGGTGTCTCTCGAGGGGAGGGGATTTCGAACAGGTATAACTGCACCGTGGGTTATGTGTTGCGCGTGCGCAAGGAGTTCGAGGGGAGTCCCCGCCTGGTTTAGGCTCCGCGGACAGGTGCCAAGGGCAATGCTGGCTTCCCAATCGCCATGGCAGGCGAAAAAAGCGAACTCCTCGACGTTTGCTTTTTCGGGTGGCCGTCACGGGGGGGTGGGAAAGCGACTTGGCGTGGCGTTGTAGGCGGAAAAGTTGGCGTGGCCTCTCTGAATCGGGGGGTTGTCGCCTCTCGCTCGGGCCGGGCCGTTGGCGCCTCGGGAGTGCCTCCTTTTAGTTGCGGAGCTCTGGGGTGTGGGGTTCCCAGCGCCTCCTTTGGGACATGGCAGGGCCGATGGGCTTGCTCGGGGCTTTCCACTCGCCTCACGTCCAGGGAACTGGGGCTCGCTTGAAACCGATGGGTTGGTTCATCGGGGGAACCTTTGGTCTTAGCGGCCGGGAACGGCCATTGGGGCCTCTTCTCGACCCTCAGTAGGGGTCCTCCGATCTGGAGGTGCGTCAGGAATGGCGGGATTGCGATGGCCCTATTCTAGGTGGGTCCCCCGCCCCCTTTCAGGATTTGGGGGCTGACGGCGACGGGGGGCGCCCTCGCAAGCGTCCCTCTGGAGGACTCAGGTTCAGCTCGCCTGTGGATCCACGGGTTCCAGGGAACCTCTGGGGGCGCCCTAGAGGGAGTCCACCCTCCGTTGCAGCGCCAAGAGAGAAGGCAGGACGGCTCTCGCGTCGCTGCAGATCCCCAAGGGCCCCGTTCTCGCAAGGGGAGGGGGGGGAGCCGGGTGTGGCACCCCGACCCCTGCTTCAACTCGACCGGTTGGCGTGTGCCGCTCGGGAGCCTCTCTTGTTGCCTCTGAGAAGTCCAGGCCTCCTTTGACATCGCCAGGGCTGCTGGGCTTCCCCTCGCCTAGCCTCACGTCCAAGGGAACTGGACTCGCTTGACCGATGGGGGTTCCTCGGGGACCTTTGGGTCTTGCGAGGCCGGAAACTGGCCCCATGGGGGCCTCTTCTCGAACCTCAGGAGAGGCGAGAGTCCCCGCTCTGGAGGTTGCGAGGGAATGTAGGGATTGCGATGGCATTTCAGGAAGGGGATTGGACCCCCCCTTTCGAGAGGAGGGGGCCGACAGTTCGAGACGGGGTGGCCTCCCTCGCTCGCGTCGGCCTCTGGAGAGACTCAGGGTTCCGCTCGGGGTGGTGGACACGGGTATCCAGGAGAACCTCTGGGGGGGCCTAGAGGGAGTCCAGCCTCCGTTGCAGCGGCAGCGCCGGCTCAGGAGAAGGGCAATCAGGACGGCTCTCGCGTCGCGTGCAGATCCCAAGGGCCCCGTCTCGCAAAGGAGGGGGGGCCTCTCTGGGGGGCGTGGCGCGGTCCCCGCCTCTTTGTTGGCGGCGAGGCCAGCCCTGCTTTCTTGGCAGGTTGGCCCTCAGGGGATCCTCGGGGGACACCTGGGAGTCGCCCGCGCAAGGGAGGGTCAAGCCCCGTTCGGAGCCTCGGGAACTAACTGACGTGGGCCGGGGCATGCTCTCGCCGTTGGCCCGTGCAAGGGGCTAATGGTTCGAGCGGAATGTAGGGATTGCGATGGCATTCAGCGCCTCCTCCCTCTATGGGCGTGGCCGACTCACGGGGGTGTTCTCGACTTTGCGGCGGTGGAGACTTCAGGGTTCGAGTTGTGGACGGCGGGTACCCCCGGACCCGTCTCCCCCTCCCAGTTAGCCCAGCGGGGGACGTCGCCATGCCTCCTTTCGAGCGGACAGGGGGGCCCGGGGGACGAGCAGCCTCGGGATTTTTTTGCCAGGAGGCGCGCGCGTTTGACGCAGCGCCCTGGGTCGCGCAGTCAAGGCATGGAGCTAGGACCCTCGGGGGGGTCCCCCGGAGGGGGGGGAGGGGACAGGTATATACTGGCACCTGTGGGGTGGCCTCCAGGGGGTGTCGAGGGGGACTCAGCCTTGCATTCTCTCGGGTCACAGCCAAGGGCAGCATCGGGGCTTCCCCCCTCGAATGCAGGGGCGCGAAGGTCGTGCTTTTTTCCGGAGGCGCTTGCGCAGGGGGAAGCAAGGGCTAGGTGGCGGGGGCCTCTCTGAATCGGGGGGGCGTGGGACGCCTCGGGGCAGCCTCTCTCCTCTGTTGCCTCTGAGAAGGAAGTCCAGGCCTCCTTTTGACATCGCCAGGGGGGGCTGCTGGGCTTCCCCTCGCCTCTCACGTCCAGGGAACTGGACTCGCTTGGCCGATGGGGAGGGTTCCCTCGGGGACCTTTGGGTCTTGCGCGGGCCGGAACTGGCCCCTTGGGGCCTCTGAGAAGCTCGAACCTCCAGGAGAGGGCGAGGGAGGGTCCACGCTCTGGGAGGTTGCGCGAGACCTTTGGTCTTGCGGCCGGCCTAATTCCAGGCCCCTTGGGGGCCTCTTCTCGACCCTCAGGAGAGGCGCGATGCTGCGATGATGCATTTCAGGAAGGGGATTGGATTGGACCCCCCTTTCGAGGGAGGGGCCGACGGCGACGGGGGGCCCCTCGCGAGCGGCCCTCTGGACTCGACTCAGGGTTTCCGCTCGCCTGTGGACACGGGTATCCCAGGGAAACCTCTGGGGGGCGCCTAGAGGGAGTCCAGCCTCCGTTGCAGCGCCAGAGAGAAGGCAGGACGGCTCTCGCGTCGCTGCAGATCCCAAGGGCCCCGTCTCGCAAGGAGGGGGGCCCGGGGGACGCCCTCGCGGTGTGGCGGGAGCCCGCAAGGAGTCAAGCCCCGTTCGGAGCCGGAAAGGTGCCGGGGCATGCTCTCCATGCCCTGCAAGGGAAAAGCGCCTCCTCCCTCTATGGGCGTGGCCTCACGGGGGTGTTCTCGACTTGCGGCGGTGCATTCTCGAGTTGCGGCGGGTACCCCGGCCCGTCTCCCCCGTTAGCCCAGCGGGGTCGCCATGCCTCCTTTCGAGCGGACAGGGGCCCGAGCAGCCTCGGGATTCGCCAGGAGGCGCTGCAGCGCCCTGGGTCCGCGTCAGGCATGGAGCTAGGACCCTCGGGGGTCCCCGGAGGGGGGGAGGGGACAGGTATAACTGGCACCTGTGGGGTGGCCTCCAGGGAGTCGAGGGGACTCAGCCTTTCTCTCCGGTCACAGCCAAGGGCAATCGGGCTTCCCCTCGAATGCAGGGGCGAAGGTCGTGCTTTTCCGCGCGGCGCAGGGGGAAGCGGGGGTGGCCTCTCTGAATCGGGGGCGTGGCGCCTCGGGGAGCCTCTCTTGTTGCCTCTGAGAAGTCCAGGCCTCCTTTGACATCGCCAGGGGCTGCTGGGCTTCCCCTCGCCTCACGTCCAGGGAACTGGACTCGCTTGCCGATGGGGGTTCCTCGGGGACCTTTGGTCTTGCGGCCGGAACTGGCCCCTTGGGGCCTCTTCTCGAACCTCAGGAGAGGCGAGAGTCCCGCTCTGGAGGTGCGAGGGAATGTAGGGATTGCGATGGCATTCAGGAAGGGGATTGGACCCCCCTTTCGAGAGGAGGGGCCGACGGCGACGGGGGGCCCCTCGCGAGCGGCCTCTGGAGACTCAGGGTTCCGCTCGCCTGTGGACACGGGTATCCCAGGGAACCTCTGGGGGCGCCTAAGGGAGTCCAGCCTCCGTTGCAGCGCCAGAGAGAAGGCAGGACGGCTCTCGCGTCGCGCTGCAGATCCCAAGGGCCCCGTCTCGCAAGGAGGGGGGGCCCGGGGGACGCCCTCGCGGTGTGGCGGGGGAAGCCCCGCTTTCTTGGCAGGTTGGCCCGGGGATCTCGGGGGACACCTGGAGTCGCCCGCAAGGAGTCAAGCCCCGTTCGGAGCCGGAACAGGTGCCGGGGCATGCTCTCCATGCCCTGCAAGGGAAAAAGCGCCTCCTCCCTCTATGGGCGTGGCCTCACGGGGGGGTGTTCTCGACTTGCGGCGGTGCATTCTCGAGTTGCGGCGGGTACCCCGGCCCGTCTCCCCCGTTAGCCCAGCGGGGTCGCCATGCCTCCTTTCGAGCGGACAGGGGCCCGAGCAGCCTCGGGATTCGCCAGGAGGCGCTGCAGCGCCCTGGGTCCGCGTCAGGCATGGAGCTAGGACCCTCGGGGGTCCCCGGAGGGGGGGGGGAGGGGACAGGTATAACTGGCACCTGTGGGGTGGCCTCCAGGGAGTCGAGGGGACTCAGCCTTTCTCTCCGGTCACAGCCAAGGGCAATCGGGCTTCCCCTCGAATGCAGGGGCGAAGGTCGTGCTTTTCCGCGCGGCGCAGGGGGAAGCGGGGGTGGCCTCTCTGAATCGGGGGCGTGGCGCCTCGGGGAGCCTCTCTTGTTGCCTCTGAGAAGTCCAGGCCTCCTTTGACATCGCCAGGGGCTGCTGGGCTTCCCCTCGCCTCACGTCCAGGGAACTGGACTCGCTTGCCGATGGGGGTTCCTCGGGGACCTTTGGTCTTGCGGCCGGAACTGGCCCCTTGGGGCCTCTTCTCGAACCTCAGGAGAGGCGAGAGTCCCGCTCTGGAGGTGCGAGGGAATGTAGGGATTGCGATGGCATTCAGGAAGGGGATTGGACCCCCCTTTCGAGAGGAGGGGCCGACGGCGACGGGGGGCCCCTCGCGAGCGGCCTCTGGAGACTCAGGGTTCCGCTCGCCTGTGGACACGGGTATCCCAGGGAACCTCTGGGGGCGCCTAGAGGGAGTCCAGCCTCCGTTGCAGCGCCAGAGAGAAGGCAGGACGGCTCTCGCGTCGCTGCAGATCCCAAGGGCCCCGTCTCGCAAGGAGGGGGGCCCGGGGGACGCCCTCGCGGTGTGGCGGGAAGCCCCGCTTTCTTGGCAGGTTGGCCCGGGGATCTCGGGGGACACCTGGAGTCGCCCGCAAGGAGTCAAGCCCCGTTCGGAGCCGGAACAGGTGCCGGGGCATGCTCTCCATGCCCTGCAAGGGAAAAAGCGCCTCCTCCCTCTATGGGCGTGGCCTCACGGGGGTGTTCTCGACTTGCGGCGGTGCATTCTCGAGTTGCGGCGGGTACCCCGGCCCGTCTCCCCCGTTAGCCCAGCGGGGTCGCCATGCCTCCTTTCGAGCGGACAGGGGCCCGAGCAGCCTCGGGATTCGCCAGGAGGCGCTGCAGCGCCCTGGGTCCGCGTCAGGCATGGAGCTAGGACCCTCGGGGGTCCCCGGAGGGGGGGAGGGGACAGGTATAACTGGCACCTGTGGGGTGGCCTCCAGGGAGTCGAGGGGACTCAGCCTTTCTCTCCGGTCACAGCCAAGGGCAATCGGGCTTCCCCTCGAATGCAGGGGCGAAGGTCGTGCTTTTCCGCGCGGCGCAGGGGGAAGCGGGGGTGGCCTCTCTGAATCGGGGGCGTGGCGCCTCGGGGAGCCTCTCTTGTTGCCTCTGAGAAGTCCAGGCCTCCTTTGACATCGCCAGGGGCTGCTGGGCTTCCCCTCGCCTCACGTCCAGGGAACTGGACTCGCTTGCCGATGGGGGTTCCTCGGGGACCTTTGTCTTGCGGCCGGAACTGGCCCCTTGGGGCCTCTTCTCGAACCTCAGGAGAGGCGAGAGTCCCGCTCTGGAGGTGCGAGGGAATGTAGGGATTGCGATGGCATTCAGGAAGGGGATTGGACCCCCCTTTCGAGAGAGGAGGGGCCGACGGCGACGGGGGGCCCCTCGCGAGCGGCCTCTGGAGACTCAGGGTTCCGCTCGCCTGTGGACACGGGTATCCCAGGGAACCTCTGGGGGCGCCTAGAGGGAGTCCAGCCTCCGTTGCAGCGCCAGAGAGAAGGCAGGACGGCTCTCGCGTCGCTGCAGATCCCAAGGGCCCCGTCTCGCAAGGAGGGGGGCCCGGGGGACGCCCTCGCGGTGTGGCGGGAAGCCCCGCTTTCTTGGCAGGTTGGCCCGGGGATCTCGGGGGACACCTGGAGTCGCCCGCAAGGAGTCAAGCCCCGTTCGGAGCCGGAACAGGTGCCGGGGCATGCTCTCCATGCCCTGCAAGGGAAAAGCGCCTCCTCCCTCTATGGGCGTGGCCTCACGGGGGTGTTCTCGACTTGCGGCGGTGCATTCTCGAGTTGCGGCGGGTACCCCGGCCCGTCTCCCCCGTTAGCCCAGCGGGGTCGCCATGCCTCCTTTCGAGCGGACAGGGGCCCGAGCAGCCTCGGGATTCGCCAGGAGGCGCTGCAGCGCCCTGGGTCCGCGTCAGGCATGGAGCTAGGACCCTCGGGGGTCCCCGGAGGGGGGGAGGGGACAGGTATAACTGGCACCTGTGGGGTGGCCTCCAGGGAGTCGAGGGGACTCAGCCTTTCTCTCCGGTCACAGCCAAGGGCAATCGGGCTTCCCCTCGAATGCAGGGGCGAAGGTCGTGCTTTTCCCGCGCGGCGCAGGGTGCCTCTGAGAAGTCCAGGCCTCCTTTGACATCGCCAGGGGCTGCTGGGCTTCCCCTCGCCTCACGTCCAGGGAACTGGACTCGCTTGCCGATGGGGGTTCCTCGGGGACCTTTGGTCTTGCGGCCGGAACTGGCCCCTTGGGGGCCTCTTCTCGAACCTCAGGAGAGGCGAGAGTCCCGCTCTGGAGGTGCGAGGGAATGTAGGGATTGCGATGGCATTCAGGAAGGGGATTGGACCCCCCTTTCGAGAGGAGGGGCCGACGGCGACGGGGGGGGGCCCCTCGCGAGCGGCCTCTGGAGACTCAGGGTTCCGCTCGCCTGTGGACACGGGTATCCCAGGGAACCTCTGGGGGCGCCTAGAGGGAGTCCAGCCTCCGTTGCAGCGCCAGAGAGAAGGCAGGACGGCTCTCGCGTCGCTGCAGATCCCAAGGGCCCCGTCTCGCAAGGAGGGGGGCCCGGGGGACGCCCTCGCGGTGTGGCGGGAAGCCCCGCTTTCTTGGCAGGTTGGCCCGGGGGATCTCGGGGGACACCTGGAGTCGCCCGCAAGGAGTCAAGCCCCGTTCGGAGCCGGAACAGGTGCCGGGGCATGCTCTCCATGCCCTGCAAGGGAAAAGCGCCTCCTCCCTCTATGTGCGTGGCCTCACGGGGGTGTTCTCGACTTGCGGCGGTGCATTCTCGAGTTGCGGCGGGTACCCCGGCCCGTCTCCCCCGTTAGCCCAGCGGGGTCGCCATGCCTCCTTTCGAGCGGACAGGGGCCCGAGCAGCCTCGGGATTCGCCAGGAGGCGCTGCAGCGCCCTGGGTCCGCGTCAGGCATGGAGCTAGGACCCTCGGGGGTCCCCGGAGGGGGGGAGGGGACAGGTATAACTGGCACCTGTGGGGTGGCCTCCAGGGAGTCGAGGGGACTCAGCCTTTCTCTCCGGTCACAGCCAAGGGCAATCGGGCTTCCCCTCGAATGCAGGGGCGAAGGTCGTGCTTTTCCGCGCGGCGCAGGGGGAAGCGGGGGTGGCCTCTCTGAATCGGGGGCGTGGCGCCTCGGGGAGCCTCTCTTGTTGCCTCTGAGAAGTCCAGGCCTCCTTTGACATCGCCAGGGGCTGCTGGGCTTCCCCTCGCCTCACGTCCAGGGAACTGGACTCGCTTGCCGATGGGGGTTCCTCGGGGACCTTTGGTCTTGCGGCCGGAACTGGCCCCTTGGGGCCTCTTCTTGAACCTCAGGAGAGGCGAGAGTCCCCGTCTGGAGGTGCGAGGGAATGTAGGGATTGCGATGGCATTCAGGAAGGGGATTGGACCCCCCTTTCGAGAGGAGGGGCCGACGGCGACGGGGGGCCCCTCGCGAGCGGCCTCTGGAGACTCAGGGTTCCGCTCGCCTGTGGACACGGGTATCCCAGGGAACCTCTGGGGGCGCCTAGAGGGAGTCCAGCCTCCGTTGCAGCGCCAGAGAGAAGGCAGGACGGCTCTCGCGTCGCTGCAGATCCCAAGGGCCCCGTCTCGCAAGGAGGGGGGCCCGGGGGACGCCCTCGCGGTGTGGCGGGAAGCCCCGCTTTCTTGGCAGGTTGGCCCGGGGATCTCGGGGGACACCTGGAGTCGCCCGCAAGGAGTCAAGCCCCGTTCGGAGCCGGAACAGGTGCCGGGGCATGCTCTCCATGCCCTGCAAGGGAAAAGCGCCTCCTCCCTCTATGGGCGTGGCCTCACGGGGGTGTTCTCGACTTGCGGCGGTGCATTCTCGAGTTGCGGCGGGTACCCCGGCCCGTCTCCCCCGTTAGCCCAGCGGGGTCGCCATGCCTCCTTTCGAGCGGACAGGGGCCCGAGCAGCCTCGGGATTCGCCAGGAGGCGCTGCAGCGCCCTGGGTCCGCGTCAGGCATGGAGCTAGGACCCTCGGGGGTCCCCGGAGGGGGGGAGGGGACAGGTATAACTGGCACCTGTGGGGTGGCCTCCAGGGAGTCGAGGGGACTCAGCCTTTCTCTCCGGTCACAGCCAAGGGCAATCGGGCTTCCCCTCGAATGCAGGGGCGAAGGTCGTGCTTTTCCGCGCGGCGCAGGGGGGAGCGGGGGTGGCCTCTCTGAATCGGGGGCGTGGCGCCTCGGGGAGCCTCTCTTGTTGCCTCTGAGAAGTCCAGGCCTCCTTTGACATCGCCAGGGGCTGCTGGGCTTCCCCTCGCCTCACGTCCAGGGAACTGGACTCGCTTGCCGATGGGGGTTCCTCGGGGACCTTTGGTCTTGCGGCCGGAACTGGCCCCTTGGGGCCTCTTCTCGAACCTCAGGAGAGGCGAGAGTCCCGCTCTGGAGGTGCGAGGGAATGTAGGGATTGCGATGGCATTCAGGAAGGGGATTGGACCCCCCTTTCGAGAGGAGGGGCCGACGGCGACGGGGGGCCCCCTCGCGAGCGGCCTCTGGAGACTCAGGGTTCCGCTCGCCTGTGGACACGGGTATCCCAGGGAACCTCTGGGGGCGCCTAGAGGGAGTCCAGCCTCCGTTGCAGCGCCAGAGAGAAGGCAGGACGGCTCTCGCGTCGCTGCAGATCCCAAGGGCCCCGTCTCGCAAGGAGGGGGGGCCCGGGGGACGCCCTCGCGGTGTGGCGGGAAGCCCCGCTTTCTTGGCAGGTTGGCCCGGGGATCTCGGGGGACACCTGGAGTCGCCCGCAAGGAGTCAAGCCCCGTTCGGAGCCGGGAACAGGTGCCGGGGCATGCTCTCCATGCCCTGCAAGGGAAAAAGCGCCTCCTCCCTCTATGGGCGTGGCCTCACGGGGGTGTTCTCGACTTGCGGCGGTGCATTCTCGAGTTGCGGCGGGTACCCCGGCCCGTCTCCCCCGTTAGCCCAGCGGGGTCGCCATGCCCTCCTTTCGAGCGGACAGGGGCCCGAGCAGCCTCGGGATTCGCCAGGAGGCGCTGCAGCGCCCTGGGTCCGCGTCAGGCATGGAGCTAGGACCCTCGGGGGTCCCCGGAGGGGGGGAGGGGACAGGTATAACTGGCACCTGTGGGGTGGCCTCCAGGGAGTCGAGGGGACTCAGCCTTTCTCTCCGGTCACAGCCAAGGGCAATCGGGCTTCCCCTCGAATGCAGGGGCGAAGGTCGTGCTTTTCCGCGCGGCGCAGGGGGAGGGGGGAAGCGGGGGTGGCCTCTCTGAATCGGGGGCGTGGCGCCTCGGGGGGAGCCTCTCTTGTTGCCTCTGAGAAGTCCAGGCCTCCTTTGACATCGCCAGGGGCTGCTGGGCTTCCCCTCGCCTCACGTCAGGGAACTGGACTCGCTTGCCGATGGGGGTTCCTCGGGGACCTTTGGTCTTGCGGCCGGAACTGGCCCCTTGGGGCCTCTTCTCGAACCTCAGGAGAGGCGAGAGTCCCGCTCTGGATGGTGGCGAGGGAATGTAGGGATTGCGATGGCATTCAGGAAGGGGATTTGGACCCCCCTTTCGAGAGGAGGGGCCGACGGCGACGTGGGGCCCCTCGCGAGCGGGCCTCTGGAGACTCAGGGTTCCGCTCGCCTGTGGACACGGGTATCCCAGGGAACCTCTGGGGGCGCCTAGAGGGAAGTCCAGCCTCCGTTGCAGCGCCCCAGAGAGAAGGCAGGACGGCTCTCGCGTCGCTGCAGATCCCAAGGGCCCCAGTCTCGCAAGGAGGGGGCCCGGGGGACGCCCTCGCGGTGTGGCGGGAAGCCCCGCTTTCTTGGCAGGTTGGCCCGGGGATCTCGGGGGACACACCTGGAGTCGCCCGCAAGGAGTCAAAAGCCCCGTTCGGAGCCGGAACAGGTGCCGGGGCATGCTCTCCATGCCCTGCACGGGAAAAAGCGCCTCCTCCCTATATGGGCGTGGCCTCACGGGGGAGTTCTCGACTTGCGGCGAGTGCATTCTCGAGTTGCGGCGGGTACCCCGGCCAGTCTCCCCCGTTAGCCCAGCGGGGTCGCCATGCCTCCTTTCGAGCGGACAGGGGCCCCGAGCAGCCTCGGGATTCGCCCAGGAGGCGCTGCAGCGCCCTGGGTCCGCGTCAGGCATGGAGCTAGGACCCTCGGGGGGTCCCCGGAGGGGGGGAGGGGACAGGTAATAACTGGCCACCTGTGGGGTGGCCTCCAGGGGAGTCGAGGGGGACTCAGCCTTTCTCTCCGGTCACAGCCAAGGGCAATCGGGCTTCCCCCATCGAATGCAGGGGCGAAGGTCGTGCTTTTCCGCGCGGCGCAGGGGGAAGCGGGGGTGGCCTCTCATGAATCGGGGCGTGGCGCCTCGGGGGGAGCCTCTCTTGTTGCCTTGAGAAGTCCAGGCCCTCCTTTGACATCGCCAGGGGCTGCTGGGCTTCCCCTCGCCTCACGTCCAGGGAACTGGACTCGCTTGCCGATGGGGGTTCCTCGGGGACCTTTGGTCTTGCGGCCGGAACTGGCCCCTTGGGGCCTCTTCTCGAACCTCAGGAGAGGCGAGAGTCCCGCTCTGGAGGTGCGAGGGAATGTAGGGATTGCGATGGCATTCAGGAAGGGGATTGGGACCCCCTTTCGAGAGAGGGGCCGACGGCGACGGGGGGCCCCTCGCGAGCGGGCCTCTGGAGACTCAGGGTTTCCGCTCGCCTGTGGACACTACGGGTATCCCAGGGAACCTCTGGGGGCGCCTAGAGGGAGTCCAGCCTCCGTTGCAGCCGCCAGAGAGAAGGCAGGACGGCTCTCGCGTCGCTGCAGATCCCAAGGGCCCCGTCTCGCAAGGGGGGGCCCGGGGGACGCCCTCGCGGTGGTGTGGGGGAAGCCCCGCTTTCTTGGCAGGTTGGCCCGGGGATCTCGGGGGACACCTGGAGTCGCCCCGCAAGGAGTCAAGCCCCGTTTGGAGCCGGAACAGGTGCCGGGGCATGCTCTCCATGCCCTGCAAGGGAAAAGCGCCTCCTCCCTCTATGGGGTCGTGGCCTCACGGGGGTGTTCTCGACTTGCGGCGGTGCATTCTCGAGTTGCGGCGGGTACCCCGGCCCGTCTCCCCCTTTGTTAGCCCTTTCAGCGGGGTCGCCATGCCTCCTTTCCGAGTCGGACATGGACTAGGTCCCGAATCCCTCGGGATTCGCGGAGGTGGGGCTGGGTGCGTAGGCTTGGAGCTATGACTCGGGTGGTCCGGTCCAGGGGAGGGGAAGGCAAAATGGGGGGGAATCAGGGCTTTCCTCTCACGCTTTTCTCGGTCACAGCCAAGGGCAAGTCGGGCTTCCCTCGAATGCAGGGCGATGGTTGTGGCTTTTCGCGGGAGCCGGGGGGTAAGGGAAGCTGGGGGTGGTGTGGCCTTCTCTGAATCGGGAGGTGGCGGCCTCGGGAGCCTCTCTTGTTCCTCTGAAAGGGTAGCCTCCTTTGACATCGCGCACGAAGGCTGCTGGGCTTCCCCTTCCTCCTCACGTCCATGGAACTGGAACCTGCGGATGCCGATGGTTTCTCTCGGACCTTTATGGTCTTGCGGCCTGAACGGGCCTCAGGGACCTCTTCACGAACCTCAGAACGTGGCGAGAGTCCCCGTCTGGAGCTGCGAGGGAATGGTAGGGATTTTGCGGTGGGCATTTCAGGAAGGGGGATTGGACCCCCCCACCTTTCGAGGGAGAGAGGGGGGGGCCGGGGACGGCGACGGGGGGCCCCATCGGCCGAGCGGCATCTGGAGACTCAGGGTTTCCGCTCCACCTGTGGGACTCGGGTATCCCCAGGGAAACCTCTGGGGGGCGCCTAGAGGGGAGTCCCAGGGCCTCAGTTTGCTCAAGCGCCAGAGAGAGGAAAAGCAGGCAGGGACGGGCTTCTCGGGTCCGGCCTTGGCAGAAATTCCCAAAAAGGGGGGGCCACGTTTCTCGCATAGGGGGAAGGGGGGGCCCGGGGGGGGGGAACCGCCCTCGCGGGTTTGTGTGGCGGGGGAAAAAAAAAAGCCCCGGCTTTCCTTTGGGGCAGGTTTTGGGCCCCGGGGGGGATACTCGGGGGGGGGAACAACCTGGTGAGTCGGCGCAAGAGTCTCAAAAGGGGGGGGGGGGGTCCCCCCTTTCAGGAGCCGGGAATAAAAAAACAGGTTGCCGTGGCATGGGCTCTTTCCATTGTTTGGCCACCTTTGCAAGGGAAGGGATTTAGGCGCCGCCTCCACCTCCCTCTTAATTGGGGGACGTGGCACCTTCACGGGGGGTTGTTTCTCGGGGGGGGGGACATTGCAGGCGGTTGCTATTCTCGATTGGAGGGTTGCGGGCGTGGTTTTTTATCCCCGGCCCCGGTTCTTTTCCCCCCGTTATAGGCCCAGAGGGGTCGGCCCATGGGGGCCTTCCTTCGAGGAGCGGGGGACAGGGCACCGAGCAAGCCTTTCGGGGATTTTTCGCCAGGGAAGGGCCGCTTTTGCCAGCGCCCCTGGGGGTTCTGCTCGGTTTTCAGGCAATGGGGGGGGAGGCTAGGGACCCCGGAGGGGGGAGGGGACA
>JAGTYA010001021.1:12500-15012 GCA_024291935.2 Okapia johnstoni | reverse complement strand
CCCAAAAAATTTTTGTCTCTTTACTTTTATAATTTCTCCTACCTCCTTCGAAATAAGCCTGTCTTATAATGTGCTCCCCGCCACGTTCAGAAGTAGTTTTGGAATTTGCTCACTTCAAATTCTTTCGAAAATTTGTGGGGAAAGGGGGGGTTTCTCCCCCGCCCTATTCCTCCGCCATTTTAGCCCCGCCCCAATTGAAAAATTTTTAAATTTGGGTAATTTAAAGGGTTTTTGTTTTTGTCCATATCAAATACGGGTTACTCCCTCTTCAGTGGATTTTGGTACTATTGACCACTCTCTTTTTCTAAAATGCTCTTTTGTTTCTCTGGTTAAAATACATTCATTTCCTTTCTTCCTCTTGAGCTTCATTTCATGCACTCGGATATCTTAAAATTTTTAATTTAACTAAAGTTTTAATTTTTGCCAGTCCTAAACAACCTCTTGGAGAAGGCAAGGGCAACCCCTCCATACCTTTCCTGGAAAATCCCATGTAGGACCTATGGGCTGCATCCATGGGGTCGCAAAGAGGGACACGACTGACGCTTCATTTCATTTTTCCCCTTTTCTGCAGGGAGAAGGAAAGGGAAAACCCCCTCCATTTCTTCCCGGGAGAATTCCAGGACCGGGGAGCTGGTGGGTGCTCGGGGTCGCAAGAGTCAACACGCAATGACTTAGCGCATCAGAGCAGAAAACAACCCTACCAATAATTTTTTAAAGCTAAAAACTCTTTTTCAAAATCCAAAAATTACCCCTCAGAATGTTCTGATTCTTCTCTCCTTTTTTTTCCCCCCTATTAATCATAACTTCATACCCTTTTCCCCCGGGTATTTGGGATGAAAATTATTAGCCCCCATATTTAGGCATGTAACACTGTTTTTTTACACCCGAAATCACTAATGTATCACAATCCAATTTAAAAACGTAATAAAGAGTTAAACCTAGGAGAATTTTAAAAATTTTAGAGAGCAAGAGTAGGGGCCCCAGAAATAAAGAGCGATGAAAAAATAAAATAGATGGTGTCCTGAAATCAGAAAGGGACCTGTTTTCCTTTTTTTCTTTGGGACAAGATACAGTCAGATTGGGAGGGGGGTTTCTCAGGGGCAGAGATTTTTACAAAATGTGAAGGGGCAATTTGGGGGCATCGGAGTAATGGGGCTGTCTACATAACCAGGGATCATAAATATCCAAATACTGCTTTCCTTCCCTGCCTATCCTATGTTTCTTTTTAACCTTTTTTTGGGGTTTTAAAAAAAAAATCCTTTAATCCTTAATTTCTTCACAAGTCCTTGGTGCCCTTTGGGCTTAACTGCAATTAGCTCTGTCTTTGTGTACACTGTTTCATCCTTAACCCTACCAAGAGAAATATGCTAATTCTTAATCAGGTGTGCTGATTCTGGCTAGCTATCTATTAATACAAAGCTTGGAAGGAAGTGAGATGCGAAAGGACTTGGGGACAGACCAGAGTCTTAAGCCGGGGGTCAGGGTCTCTAGAGAACATGAGGAAACTGTTAGGTAGGGCTGGTGTTCTTTTCACCTGTTTAAAAGCTTTTGGTAGACACTGCCGATCAACCCCGCACACCTTTCCCCTCTCCCTCTCCTTTTCTTTCTAACCTCCGTTTCCCCACCTCTCAACCCGTAGTCCCTACCCCGATAGCGCAGCCTCGACAGTTGGATTTACGCACCTCGCACCCGTCTCACCTTGCTCATTTCTGGTCGTGTCTTGCATATCTTTCCTAAATATTATTTTTCCTCTACTACACTCACCTTCCCTCTATATCCCAGGAGCCGACCCTCTTTCGCCCCCAACCGCATCCCACCACCTCCACCACCCCCACGCCCGCTACCCTTCACACACCCCATCCGTCCAACCAAAGCCTTCCCCGTCCGACCTCACCCTCCCAATCCCCCACTTTCAGTGCCTCTCCCAGCACTCTTAATCGAGGGTATGGGGAAGGATAGGGGGGATTTGGGATGTAAGATAGGATTTGATTGGGTAGGATGTTAGATTGTTTGTATTGGGAGGGTTATGAAAGGATCCAGAGGGGGTTGATTCATGGTAGGGAGATTTGAGTATAGAGAGTTATGACTTTGGGTTAGAGCAGTGTGGATATGGTTTGTATATTTGTGTAGTTATTTCGTTGGGGGGGAACGAGTAGTGGAATGATGTGTGAGGGTTATGTGGTATGGTTTTGGTGATTGATTTGTGGGATGAAAGATTTAAGGTGGGGGGTGGGGGAATAGTATGGTAGTATGGTATGGTGTTAAAGGGGGAGGGTTGATTGGGTGTTCAGATTGGGAGTAGGGGGGATGGGGTTTTTGGTTGGGATTTTTGGAATTGTATAGGAGAAGTAGATGGGATGGGAGGAGAGGTATTGGGGGGTGTTTGGGTTGGAAGATTTAGTAGGTTTTGTTGTGGGGGGTGGGTTTTTTGGTTACCAATTGGTTTGGTGGTGCAAGTGGTTGTTGGTGGGTTTAGGGTGTAGTGTGTTTAGTGGATGGGGGTGGGGTGGTG
>JAGTYA010001021.1:0-5000 GCA_024291935.2 Okapia johnstoni | reverse complement strand
TTTTTTGATGGTGTTTTTTTATTTTTTTTTTTTGTGATTTATTTTGAGATTTATTTTTTTTTTTTTTTTTTGAGTTATTTGTTTTTTATCTTTGTTTTGTTTTTTTTTTAATAAGTTATTATTTGTGTTTTTTGAAAGATTATGGTGGAATCATTTTTATTTATTTATATTGATAGAAATTTTTTTTATGTAATAAGTTAGATATTAAATGAATTTTTTTTTTTTTTTTTTGATTTAAAAGTTGTTATTTTTTTTTGTTATAATTTTATTTTTTTTAATTTTGTTATTAGGTGAATGGAAATTTTACAAATGTAAGATTATTAAAATAAATATTAATTAATTTATTTTTTTGTTTTGTATTAATTTTGGTGGGGGGTTGTTAGTTTTTTTTTTTTTTGTTTTAAAATATTTTTTTAATTTTTTTTTTATTTTTTAGTTTTTTTTTTTTAGAATAAGGATTTATTTTATTATAAATTTTTGTTTTATTTGATTTGAATATTTTATATTTTTTTATTTTTTATTATAATAAGTTTTATGGTTTGGAGATAGAATAATTTGTATAAAATTTTTTTTTTTATTTGTTTGGATTTTTAAGATGTATATAAAATTCGGGGATAATATTTTTAATTTTGCTATTTTGTTAAAAATTTTTTTATTATAAAGTTATAATTTTTAAAATAAAGTTGAAAAAATTTTAGTAAAAGTTGAGGGAGGATTTTGTAATTGTGACTTTTTGGTTAATAAATGTTATGTTATAAAAATTTAATTGGGTTTTGTTTTTGATTAATTTGCAGAAAGTGAGTTAAAAAAGTATAAATAAAATGTTAGTATTTTTTTATTGTTTTTTATTTTTGAAATTAAAAGGTTTTTTATTGATGTTTTATTTATTATTTTTTTTTAATGGTTTTTTTTGGAGTGTTTTTGTTATGAAGAAGTTTATAAATTTTATTTTGTAAAAATGATGATAGATTTTTTTGGGATTGATTTTTTTAAATGTAAATGTTTTTTTAAAAATTATTAAAAAGAATTTTTGAGGATTGATTTAAAAATAATTTGTTTTTTTTTTTTTTTTTAAATTTGATTTGTTTTGAATGTTTTTTCGATTAAAAAATATAGTGATTGAGCTTGAAAACAAATTTTAGTTTTATGAATAATTTTTAAAGAAAAATTTTATTAATTATTAATTTTAAAGAGGTTAAAAAAAATGGCTAGAATTTGTTTCCTATTGTGACTAAAATTTTTTATAAGGGTTTTGTAATTTTTGTAAATTAAATTTTTAAGTTTTTCAAAATTGTTATAGAATAATTTTATTTTAGTTTTTTTTTGAGAGAAAGTTATTTTTGTTTGTTCATTATATATCCTTTTGTTTGAAAAAATTTTGAGATTAAAATTAATAGATAGTTTAAGGTAGAGTTTTTTTTTTTAAGTAATTTCGTTTTTTTAAATTTTTGTTTAGTTTTGTTTTTAATTTTTTTTTTTATAATGTTTGTTTTTCTTTAAAATAACTTTTTTTTGTCCCAATAAAAATAAAAAAAATGTTTAAGTTTTTTTTATGTTAGTTATATAATATATGTTTTTTTTATAATAAAAATTTTTTTTTTTTAATTGTGCTTTTTATTTTAACAAATTTATTTTTTTTTACCAATGTTTTATATAAAAATAAAATAAAAAATTTAATATTAACTTTTTTATTTTTAAAGAATAAAAAAAAATTAAAGAAGGGCAAAAAAATTTTAAATTTGAATAAAAGAAATTTAATGAAATTAAAAAATATTTTCATAGTAAATAAACGAAATAATTTTTATTTTAAATATTTTGGCAAAATTGCTTTTTTTTTGTAATATTTATATTTTTTTATTTTTTTTTTAAATTTTTTTTTTGTTTTTTGTTTTTTTTTATGGTAATTTTTTTTTGTTTTTTTTGTTTTTAAAAATATTGTTTTTAAAATTGGGTTAGAAATTAAATTGAATTTATAAAAATGAATATAAAAAAAATGCTTTTTAGTTTGTATTTGTATAGCGATTTTTTTAGAGATTTTATTATAAAAAGAATTTATCAGACATTAGTAAATTACCATATTGATTATCATTTATTTAAAAATTAGATTTTTTGTTTATGATTTTTATATTTTTTTGTTTTTATGTTTTTTTAGATTTTTTTTTGATGTGTATTTTTTATAAGTTTTTTTAGATTTTTAAGAGAGATAGATTTTTTATTATTAGTATTTTAAAATGTAATAAAATGTAAATTTGTTTTTTTTTTTTTAGTGAATTTTTTTTTGTTGTTTTTAAATTGTTTTTTAATTTTTTTTTTAGAATTTTTTTTTTTTTTTTTGTTTTTTTTTTTTTTTTATGATATTTTTTTTTCTTTTTTTTAATTTTTTTTAATTTTCTTTTTTTTATTTGTTTTTTTTTTTAGATGTTTTTGTTTTTTTTATTATTAAAAATAAAAAATGTTTTGTTATTTAGCATTTTTTTTTTTTTTTGTTTTAAGTTGTTTTTTTATTATTTTTTTCTTTAATGATTTTATTCTGGTTCTTTTTTTTGATTTTTAGTTTTCTTTTTTTTATTTATTAGAATTGGTTTTTTATGTTTTTTTTTTTTTTATTGTTTTTTTTTTCTTTTTAGTAATTTTACATTTTTTTTTTTTTTTTTTTTTTTTTTTTTTTTTTAATATTTTTGTTTATTTTAAATGATTTTATTTGAAAACAATTAACTTTATTTTTTTATTTTTTTTAATAAATTAAGAATTAAAAATACTAAAAATATAAATTAAAAAGATAAAAAAAGAAATTAATAATAAAATAATATAATAAAGATTAAAAAAAAAATTAAATATAAAAAAATAATATATGAAAAAGAAAAAATATTAAAAATAAAAGAAATAATAATAGTAAAAAGAAAAAAAAATATAAAAATAAATTAAGATAATATTGGATTTAAAGTTTGGGGTGTAATAAATTGGTTTAAAATTAGTTATTTGAAAAATGTAAGTTAAATAATAGAAATTGGAATAACTGAGTGACAGGAAGATTAGTAAATCCCTGTGATAAAAAGAGAGTGAATTTGAGAGTAACCAGAGGTATATTTTTGATATCTCCGCTTTCTCTGGTTTCAAATTTCTTACAGCCCAGTCTTACAGTGTTCATTGTTTTTCTGGACTCTTAGTTTTGTTAGTGATCTCTTTGTCTTTAAATTTACTTTAAACAGTTTTCATATTACCGCAGAAACATTTGCATGCACAGCCGTACTTTTCTTGCATATCCTTGATCTGACTTGTACGATAAAATCATTTGTTTAATACCTCTCTTCTCTGCTTGATTGTATACTCCAAGATTGTAGAGGCATGCTGTCTTGTTCATTTACCGTATTACTAGGCTACACTGAAAACACTAAATCACCGTAGCACATGTGGTCATTCAGATATTTGCTGAATAATAGAAAGGGGAGAAGAAGGAGGCAGCAAATGACATTGTAATGGAAGTTGAGGAAATTAGTAAAGTATAAAACATTGTACCCTGCCTTTTAGACAACTTTGGGTTGCAGTGTGAGGATAAAATCATGAGTAATTGAAAAAGAAGAAAAATTTTAAAAAAGTCATAATAATTGAAAATTGACCCATCAAAATGTCTTCTATCAGACGAATAACATATAGAGTGTACGTTATGTTGAAGAGAGAGAAGATGTAGTTTCAGAAGGACTTCATGCAAAACCAAAGATTTCCCTGTTCTCCTAATTTTTTTTTCTATTCCATTTACTCCTAAGTCATTTTAACAGTTTCAGTAAAACCTTGATTAATAAAAGTTTATTTTTTTTCTTTTTAGCAGAGATTTTATCAAACCTTCATAATTCCTCACCAGATTGTCTTGTGTCTCTGATATAAATAGTGTAATATGAAAGAATTCGACTTAGAAACTTACTTTGCCCATAGACTGTTAGTGTCAGCACAGATCCAAGTGGATGCAACTTTGCAATTTTGCAAACAGATCCTAAAACAAGGTAAATGTACACTTGTCTATATTAAATTTCATTTTTAGAAGGAAAAGTCATTGGTTTTCTTTTTTTTTCAAAGCTCATGGTATAAATTTAATTGAAGAGCTGTTGTCAATCTTGTAGAGACTTCAGGCATATAAATCCTATTACTAGGTTTTAAATCAAAGGTGGAATTTGTTTTTTTTGGGGAAAATTTTGAGTATTTTTTTTAGCTTGTAAACGATATTTATTGAAAATAATTGAAGGTAATATGTACATACACACAGAATTTATTCATAATCTTTGATACTTTGTGAGACCTGTAGGTTTTTCAGATTTTTTAGAAATATAAATATTTGTTACATAGTTTACAAAAATTTCTGACTCTTGATACAGTGGAAATGATAGAAAGGTAGTGTCGAGTCATCTGGAGGACATTGTGAATCTCAGTGCAGATCTTCTGTCACATTAGTTCAGAGATGACAGGTTTGAGATAAATATCAAGGGTCTTATTGAAGAGGGGAAAAAGTCCAAAAGACAGGATTATCATTCCTCCTGGTTTGCCCAGGTCTGGCCCACCTTGAGCACTGAAAGTTTCCTCTCCTGGGGAAACCGCTCAGGGCCCAGGCAGATCAGGGAGTTCCCTACTGAAATAGTGAAATGTAATTGGGATGCTATGATTGGGATGCTTACAGTACTGAAAGAACCAGGGTATGACTGATGTATGTGTTATATTTATCTTTAAATTTCCTTGAGGTTTTTTAACTTGTTTTTTGGATCTGGGACCTGAAGTATTTTTTTGCTGTTCTGTATATATTCTCCACTTGTGACATGAAAGAATATAAAGCAGGAAAAGGTTTTAACACTGTACTCTACTCTTTTTAATGTTTTTAGTAATACTTTTTAAAAATACATTTAAAAAATTTCCCCAAAAGTCATTCAAATTTATGTTTTAGTTTTCTCTATAGAAACAGAAAACTCTCCTTTTAAAGGAAACATAATTTTTATGTTTGTTTTTGGGGAAAAAAA
>JAGTYA010001020.1:0-15026 GCA_024291935.2 Okapia johnstoni | reverse complement strand
GGTGTCCATAAAGAGACAGACACTATAGAGCAACTAACAGTTTCACTTTCTTTTTTTTTTTTCTCAAAGGGGAAATATATTTTGGGCAGCAAAATATTATTGTGATGAAAACACCCCAGGGTCTTTTAAAACTAATGGTGTTGAGGGAGCAAATGCTGTAGGTTATATGAGGACAAAACATAGTGAGATTAGGCTTCCCAGGTGACTCACTGGTAAAAAACCTGCATGCCAATGCAAGAGACATGGGTTCAGTCCCTGGGTTGGGAGGATCCTTTGGAGGAGGGCGTGGCAACCCACTCCAGTATTCTTGCCTGGAGAATCCCATGGACACAGGAGCCTGGCAGGCTACGGTCCATACTATTGCAGAGAGTCAGACATGACTTAGCAACTGAGCAACAAAATAATGAGACTAGCTAACATTGTTTGAATACCATCTCAGCCAGTCTACAAAGCATTTAATCTTTACACTATAAACACACAGCTGTCTATATATGAACATGTTTAAGAGAGACAGTCAGAAAGCCTCAGCCTCTCTGTGCTTCAGTTACATTCTCTATAAAATGCAGATAATAGATAATATCCACTATGGAGGGTTCTTGCGAGAATGAAATGCATCCAAACATGTGAAGCACTTAGTCTGGCATATAGCATTTTTTTCTTTTTACCAATAAATCATTTCTATCTATCTATAATTTATTGGTGTCCATATATATTTCAAAGATTCAAATCATACACCCTACTGATATGATATACGTTACATACAATTGATTATACATACAGGTCTATGCAGTTTATACATCTAAAATGAATCTGTATACACACATGGGGAGCAAAAGCTTTTTATTTTAAATTTTATTTATTTTTATTGGGGTGTAGTTACCTTAAAATGTTATGTTAGTTTCTGCAGTACAATGAAGCGAATCAGTCATACGTGTATCTCTTCCCTCTTGGACCCTCCCTCCCACCCCAAATCCCACTCTTGTAGGTCGCCACAGAGCACTGAACTGAACTTCCTATGCTAATATATAATATGTTCATTTTTATGTATTAGCATAACTGAAAAAGACCCATTGAAAGTGAAAATGTTGGTCGCTCAGTCATGTCTGATTCTCTGCAACCCATCAGGCTCCTCTGTCCATGGGATTCTTCAGGCAAGAATACTGGGAGTGGGCTGCCATTCCCTTCTCCAGGGGATCTTCCCAACCCAGGGACCAAACCCTGTAATCTTGCATTACAGGTGGATTCTTTACCATCTGAGCCACCAGGGAAGCCCCAAATATACCCAGTAGTGGACCATAAGTATATTTGCCGGTTCTGGTAAAGGGCTCGTGCATGCATGCTAAGTTGCTCAGTCGTGTCTGACTCTTTCGACCCCATGGACTTCAGCCCACTAGGCTCCTCTGTCCATGGGATTCTCCAAGCAAGAATACTGGAGTGGATTGCCATTTCCTTCTCCAGGAGATCTTCCTGACCCAGGGATCGAACTCGTGTCTCCTGCAGCTCCTGCATCGCAGGCAGATTCTTTACTGGTAAACCACCAGGGAAGCCCCTGTGGAAAAGCACAACAGTCTTAATTCTGACAGAGGAAAGGGTCAGCAAATGCAGCTTATCATCATCATCGTTAGTATTATCTCATTGAATCCTCACAAACTGGCAAGGTAGGTACTCTCACTACCCTCCTACCCACCGGGAGGCAGAAGCTTATGGTGCAAGCCTGGTGGGTGATGCCCAAGAAACACGGCTTTAGGTGGTGGTGCTGAGCCCTGGACATGCGCTGTCTGGCTCCAGAGTTCCTGCTGCTCTGTGCTGAACACAACGCTGCACACAGCTGGCACTTACTCCTCATGGCAGCCCAGGTAAGTAGCTCGCCCTTGACTTCCTCCACTGCCTGGCAAACACGGGGTGGAAGTCAGGTGGGTATCAGCATCTGCCTCTGAAAGCACAGACCACCCTCCTGTGATTATCTCCAGGGCCCCCCCGCCATGCCTGTGACTTGGCCATCCTAGCTTTCTGACTGAGGCAGATGGTATGATTGCCTGTGTGAGGCAAAAAGCCAAGGGAGAGTGAGAGAATCCCCCAGTCTCTAAGAAAGAAGAAAAAACACAGCCGAGGGTAGAAAACAGAAGAGCAGGGACCTGAGATGTACGGTCGTGGTGGTGCTACAGACAGGTGATGGTTGGAGGCCAGGCAAATTGGCAGCCTTGCAGCAAGCAGACTCCAGCAAAGCTTACAAGGAGAATTCGATTTTAAAAAAAGAGCAGACAGCAGTTTGCAGACCAACGCATGAAAGCCCCATGCTCACATCTGGAAAGTCACACTTTCTGCAGCCACACCAGGAATTTGTCTGGAATTGAAAAGCAGGTCAGAGGCACCTCACACAGCTCCACTTTTATCTCCCCCAAACACTCCAGGCAGGGAAATTCATTACTGGAAGGAAGGTTTCAGCACCAGCAGAAACGGCAGCTCAGCTGGACAGGGCTGTCAGCGTAACTGGCTTGCCGCTGCTTCCCTTTTTATTTTCCTAAACTGCGTGACTAGATGATGTACGGTTCTTTGGACTATTGCCCTTTTTGCCCAAGCCCTGTTCTTTCCATTTCCCCGTAAAGAACTACAGAGAGAGAGAGAGAGAGAGAGAATGCACAAGCTTTTGCTTTGTGAGAAAAGGAGGTAAGAAGGAAAAAAATCCTAAAAGACACAAAACTTTCAAAGTCAGTTGCAACCTTGTGCTGAAATTCAGAATTGTTTATGGTAGAAGAAAAACATAAAACCCTTTGTTTTTCTCATTTTTTCCATCACTTAGAAAAGAATGACTCGTGTAAGTGGATACAGACAACACATCATTGTGATTTCCAATTCTTGTCAAAGACTTGAACATGCAGTAGACAGAATGGAAAAAAGGACGACAAATTTCAGTGGTTAGAGGTCTTTTGCCTCTTTTACAAAATGTCTGTAGGTGAACCTGGGTTTTGACCCTTCCTCTGCATTGGGCTTCCTGGTGGCTCAGATGGTAAGGAATCTGCCTGCAATACCGGAGACCCGGGTTCAATCCTTGGGTCAGGAAGATCCCTTGGAGAAGGAAATGGCAACCTACTCCAGTATTCTTGCCTGGAAAATCCCATGGACAGAGGAGGCTGGTGGGCTACAGTCCCTGGGGTGGCAAAGAATCAGACATGACTGAGTGACTAACACACACCCCTGCTATCATCTACCTTCTCCTCAGCTGTGCAACCTTAAGTAACTTAATCAACCTCTCTGGTGCTCGGTTTTCATGTGGGTGAAATGCTTCACAGGGTTTTGGTTAGAATTTCATGAGATTTTGTGGCACTGAGAAGTTTGGTTCCAGAAAATCACTCACCTCCCACTGGGCAGCAAAAATCAAACCTCAGGTGTTTTTCTGTGTGTGTGTGTGTATTTTGTTTTATTTTTCTTTGCTACCCTGAGGCTTTGCTGCAGCACTCAGGACCTGAGGTACGTGAGATTTTAGTTCCCCGGGATTTTAGTTCAATCCCAGGGATTGAACCCATGTTCCCTGCATTGGAAGGCTGATTCTTAACTACTGGACCACCAGGGAAGTCCCCGGACTCTGTGTTAAAAAGTGAGATACTAGGGACTTCCCTGACAGTCCAGTGGTTACAACTCCATGCTCCCAATGCAGGGGGCATGTGTTTGATCCCTGGTTGGGGAACTAGGATCCCACATGCCACACATCATGGCCAAAAAAAAAAAAAAAAGAGAGAGAGAGAGACATTGGATTTTTTAATAGCAGGAAGGAGTTCCAAGCTTGGTTGAATTTGGGAAACCAGGGAGGATGCTCAATTAATGAAACTGTTCTTAGCAACCATTGTAGTGCTTTGGAGTCTGCATACTTACCACCCAGGAAACAGCCAAGTGCCAGAGGTGGGGCTGGCAGTGTGTCTCTGCTTTGGGTTTGCAGATCCACAAAAGTGTAGCCACGCCTACCACCCCCCCACTGCCCGCAATTGCGAGGCAACACAGCATTAGAGCTACTCTGCCACATGTGTGGATTTCAGCACCATCATGTTGTTCCAGGTCAAGGTATTTAACCCCATGAAGCCTCCTCTTCCTTGTGACTAAAACAGAGAAAAATAGAATTACCTTGAAGGGCACGTGCATGCGAAGTTGCTTCAGTCATGTCCAACTCTTTGTGACCCTATGGACTGTAGCCTTCCAGGCTCCTCTGTCCATGGAATTCTCCAGGCAAGAATAATGGAGTGGATTGTCATTCTCTTCTCCAGGAGATCTTCCCAACACAAGGATCTAACCTAGGTCTCTCACATTTCAGATAGATTCTCTACCATCTGAGCCACAAGGGAAGACAATAGAAATAAATTGCACAATAAACGCAATGTGCTTGAATCACCCGGAAACCATCCCCCCGACCCACCCCAGTCTGTGAAAAAATTGTCTTCCACAAAACCGGTCCTTGGGGTCAAAAAGATTGGGGACAGCTGCCCTATAAAGTTCCATTTCTTCCTCATTTAGAGGATTTAAAGTAAAGCAAAATAATGCCAAATTCCCCCCTTCCCCCCCAAATTGTTATAGATATCAAGATCTACCCTTTGCCCCAGAGACACAGTTAGATAAACTAAGATGGACCAGAAATATCCCTCAGGCCACAGTTGTTGTTCAGTCGCTAAGTCGGGTGCGACTCTTTGCGACCCCATGGACTGCAGGACCTCAGGCTTCCCTGTCCCTTCAGTATCTCCTGGAGTTTGCTCAGACCCATGTCCACTGAGTTGGCAATGCAGACAATGGGCCAAATTCCAAACAACCTGGACTGAGAGAACTTGGAAGGACGTTTGATAAGCTCAAAATGCCAGTGAGTCTCCACATCCTCTGCAACCAAATTGGTTTCTCCCTAACAGAACACTGTCTCCCCCCAGGTGGGTGGGTTGAGATTGGAATGGAGAGAGGTCATCCGTGTGGGCAGTTTGCAGCTGGAACCTGACCCTTGGGCAAGAGGCCACGGCTCACCTCTTAGACCTTCCAATAGTCTACCACCATTTTTTTCCTTAATTTATTTATTTTAGTTTTGTCCATGCTGGGTCTTCATTGCTGGACAAGGGCTTTTCTCTCTAGTTGTGGTGTGTGAAGGATTCTCACTGTAGTGGCTTCTCTTGTTGTAGAGCATGGGATCTAAGGTGCACGGGCTCAGTACTTGTGGCCCATAGGCTTACCTGTCCTGCGGCACATGGGATCTTCCCGGGTCAGGGATCGAACCCATGTCCCTGCACTGGCAGGCGGATTCTTAACCACCGGATCATCAGGGAAGTCCAGCCACCAGTTTTCCTAGTATTAATTTCTCAGCTTCAACCTCAAAATCCTTGAGGTAGTTTCATGAAGGAAGAAAATACTCTGTCTGTCCTACATCAAAAACCTGGATATTGTGTCTGAGTCCCAGCTGCAGGCTGGTAGGGGTGGCTGAAGGGGTTACATATGTTCTCTAAGACTCTATTGCTGGGTCTGTGAAAGGTCTTTGCAAGAAACAAGCTCATGTCCAAAGTTTGAGAATTGGGAGATTTCACAGAGTTCTTACCTTGAGAAACTGGAATGTGGGGCAGAAGCGAGTCCACATTCTCTCCTGGTAACAGTGAGCTGAAGCCCCCTTGTATGTGTTACTCACTCAGTCGTGTCCGCCTCTTTGTGACCCCATGGACTGTAGCCCACCAGTCTCCTCTGTCCATGGGGATTCTCCAGGCAAGAAGACTGGAGTGGGTAGCCATGCCTTTCTCCAGGGGATCTTCCTGACCCAGGGATCGAACCCAGATCTCCTGCATTGCAGGAAGATTCTTTACCATCTGAGTCATCAGGAAAGCCCTGGGAACAGTGAGCTGAAACCTCCATAAGACGGGGCAATAACTCTCTAATTCTCTCCAAACCCTGCTCCCTTACTGCCAGCCAGCCAAGAGCTCAGCTAGGCATTGGGGGTGAGAGACCTCTGGTCTGGAGCAGGATTATTGGACAGAGATAGTCAATGCTACTGGCTGGGAGAGGAAAGGACCAAGGGAAGTTGTGCTACCTAGAATGTTAGAAGGAGAGAGAGAGATAAAGAGGGAGAGAGAGAGGAAGAAGGAGGAGGAACGGAAGGAAGCAAAGAAGGAGGGAGAGAGGGAGGGAGTGAAAGACTGGGAAACTCTTCCCACTGATTCTTACAAATATGTGTGCATAACAAATGCATCATTTACGCCTCTCACTCACTCATTCTAGCTCGTGCTCCATCGTATCCGACTCTTGCAACTCCGTGGATTGTAACATCCCAGGCTCCTCACTCCATGGAATTCTCCAGGCAAGAATACTGGAGTGGGTGGTGGCCATTTCCTCTTCCTGGGGAATATTCCCCACCCAGAGATTGACCCCTCATCTCCTGTGTTGCAGGCAGCTTCTTTACCGCTGAGCCACCAGAGAAGGCCCTAGTAATTTACTCCTTCTCTAGTGATCTTTTATATAGATTTATTGGGATTGTATTTTTTAATCCAAGGTTGCGTTTTTTTTTTTTCTCCATCTTACCTTCTCTGGTATAGATTTCTTCATGCTTTACATGGGCTCTGCTCAATCAAAATATCATGCATGATATACACGTAATTTTAAATGATCTAGCAACCATCCCAAAAAGTTTTTAAAGATGTGAAGTTAATTTCATAATAATATATCATCATATATTCCTTACTTACTTTAATGATTTATCTTCATTTACATGAGTGTATAAAATATGATAATTTTGATGTGCTATATCGATACAAAAATCTATTACAGCGAGGCTTTGCATTCTCTTCCTTGTACTAAGCTTGGTGTCTGTTGGGAACTTTATACAGCCCATCATCGCCGTCTGGATCAGTCATATTTCAGAGCCTCAACAGCCACACGTGGTTCCCAAAAGAGACAAGGAAGCTTCAGACTACAGGTGACCCTCCTGGCCCCACCCTATTTCCAAATCTCCTGTAAGCTAAGCTCCTGAAGTGAGATCCCAGGGGTGATGCTGGAATGTCACTAGCTTTGTCACTGGGGTCCTAGTGCTCAGCCCGAGTGGAGACCCCCATGCTTCTCAGGAAGACAAGCCTGGGCTCGCCTCGATCCTCTGAGGAACCCCAGCATTTAGGTATTTTTTCTACTACTTGTTGCCACGGAGGCCCAGTTTCTAGAGAAAAAACGCAACACATAAAAGCTTGTCTTTTGGGTATTGTCCTGGCCGAGTCACCGAGTTCTAAATCCCAAAGGAGGCGGACTGTGAATCCAGAGGGTGGATCCAAGAAGGTGGTTCAGTTCAGTTCAGCCACTCAGTCCTGTCCGACTCTTTGCAACCCTATGGACTGCAGCATGCCAGGCTTCCCTGTCCATCACCAACTCCCGGAGCTTGCTCAAACTCATGTCCATCGAGTCAGTGATGCCATCCAACTGTCAACCCCTCTCCTCCTCATCCTCTCTCCATCCCTTCTCCATCTCATCCTCTGTCATCCCCTTCTCCTCCAAGAGGGTGGTTCAGAAGCAGCAATTTGGAAGAACTACAGGGCTTCCTTCTCCCCTGGACCAGCCCCGTCCTCAACCCTCAAGGCATAGAAGCCCAATGTCTTGCTTTTTTCACTGTGTCTTTACTCATTAACAATGTCCCACTCTGGGACTTCCCTGGTGGTCCTGCAAATACAGAAAACCCAGTGCAGCAATGAAGACCCAACACAGCAGATAAAAAAAAAATTATAAAAAAAGAAATTTATTCAGGGGAGTGATATCATAGCCACAGGCTTCCCCCACACTCCAGGGAAGGAAATTACTCAGAGCATGTTAATCAAGGGGACTCTCAGTTATACAGAGCATGGGGGCCATCTTATAATCCTGCCAACCACATCTTGTAAATCTGCTTGTTTATATGAACAATATGAAGTATTATGCATGCATGGTAAGTTGCTTGAGTCGTGTCCGACTCTGTGACCCTATGGACTATGGCCTGTCAGGCTCCTCTGTCCATGAGATTCTGCAGGCAAGAATACAGGAATGGGTTGCCATGCCCTCCTCCAGGAGATTTTCCCAACCTAGGGATCGAATCTGCATCTCCTACGTCTCCTGCATTGCAGAAGGATTCTTTATCACTAAGCCACCACGGAAGCCCATGAAAGCATCATCATCTCTGTGATAAGAACTACTTTATCTATAATTTTTGACCTTTCAAGGTATCTCTCTTTTCCAAATCAAAACATCGCGAAGTGAGAGGAGTTTGTACAACTAATAGAATTGGTGAAGCCAAGGATTTCCTTGCTGGTCCAGTGGCTAAGTCTCCATACTCCCAAAGCAAGCATGGTTCCATCCCAGGTCAGGGAACTAAATCCCGCATGCTGCAACTAGGAGTTACCATGCCATAATTCAAGATTCTGCATTCTGCAAGGAGACTGGGGAGCCCATGTGCCACAACTAAGAGCTGGTGCAGCCAAATAAATTAAATACATATTTTTAAAAATTGGTGGAGCCAGATTAGAAGCTTGGTCTTTTTGCAGCAGTAGAGCCTTGGAAGTGCTCCCCATGCCACATGGACCTGTCATTGATATTGTGTTTCCAGAACTTTCGAAATGGGTTCCCTAACTTTTACAGACAGAACAACTGTGTGTGTGTTAAGTCACTTCAGTTGTGTCCAACTCTTTGTGACCCCGTGGACTGTAGCCCAACAGGATTCTCTGTCCATGTGATTCTCCAGGCAAGAATACTGGAGTGGGGTTGCCATTCCCTTCTTCAGTGGATCTTCCCAACCCAGAAATTGAACCCAGGTCTCTTATATCTCCTGCATTGGCAGGCTGGTTCTTTACCACTAGCGCTACCTGGGAAGCCCCTAAGCCCATGTACTAGTTATCTAGTGCCACATAACAAGTTACCCCAACATTTAGCAGCTTAAAATAACAAACATTTACTCTCACAGCTTGTGGGCCAGGAATCCAGATGCAGTTTGCCAGGGTCTCTGGCTCAGGGTCTCTTCCAAGTCTCCAATCACACCACTTGATAGAGCCACCATTGTCTTCAAGGTTTTGCAGGGGAAGGATCCACGCGCCAGCTCACAGCCAAGGTAATTAGCAACGTTCTCTTCCTTGTGGACAGTTGCATTGAAGGCTTGAGGGTCTTGCTGGCTGTGGCCCAGAGAACTTCCTTGGTTCCCACCATGTGGATATACCCATAGGGAGGCTTAGCAGTCTTCCTCATTACAGAAAAACAAGGGCAAGGGCCTTTTCATACTGTCCATGCTGTACTCAAGGCAAGAATACAGAAGTGGTTTGCCATTCCCTTCTCCAGTGGACCACGTTTTGTTAGAACTCTCCACCATGACCTGTCCGTCTTGGGTGGCCCTACATGGCATGGCTCATAGTTCCACTGAGTTAGACAAGGCTGTGGTCCATGTGATCAGATGGGTTTAATTTTTCTGTGAAAGAAAAGTTATGACCAACGTAGACAGCATATTAAAAAGCAGAGACATTACTTTGCCAACAAAGGTCCATCTAGTCAAAGCTATGGGTTTTCCAGTAGTCATGTATGAATGTGAGAGTTGGACTATAAAGAAAGCTGAGCACCGAAGAATTTATGCTTTTGAAATGTGGTGTTGGAGAAGACTCTTGAGAGTCCCTTGGGCTGTAAGGAGATCCAACCAGTCCATCCTAAAGGAAATCAATCTTGAATATTCATTAGAAGGACTGATGCTGAAGTTGAAACTCCAATACTTTGGCCACCTGATGAGAAGAACTGACTCATCTGAAAAGACCCTGATGCTGGGAAAGATTGAAGGCAGGAGGAGAAGGGGATGACAGAGGATGAGATGGTTGGATGGCATCACTGATTCAATGGACAAGAGTTTGAGTAAACTCCAGGAGTTGGTGATGGACAGGAAGGCCTGGCGTGCTGCAGTCCATGAGGTCACAAAGAGTCGGACATCACTGAGTGACTGAATTGAATTGAACTGAGGGGAAAGAGCACAGGGAGCACCTGCAAGATGGAAACCCTGATGTTTTCTAACGTCTTCTCAAAGAGTCCACCTGCAGTGCAGGAGACCCCGGGCTGATACCTGGGTTGGGAAGATCCCCTGGAGAAGGGATAGGCTACCCACTCCAGTATTCTTGGGCTTTCCTGGTGGCTCAGCTGGTAAAGAATCTGCCTGGAATGTGGGAAACCTGGGTTTGATCCCTGTGTTGGGAAGAACACTTGGAGAAGGGAATGGCAGGCCACTCCACTATTCTGGCCTTTAGAATTCCATGGACAGAGGAGCCTAGTGGGCTACAGTCCATGGGGCTGCAGAGTCCAACACGACTGAGTGACTTTCACTTTCACTTCTCAGAAATGACATGGTCTAGTGTTAGAAAGAAGTCAGTAGGTGCACCCCACAGACCCCAGAGGAGGGACGGACAGAGGGTGTCAATTTCAGAAGGCAAGGCTCATGAGTGCGGGTGGTGTGTAAGAAGCTGCTGATCACCACCCTCCACAGCTGGGACCCTGCCAATCAATGTAGGGTCACCCATCTTGTGAGGCTCTCCATGGATTCTATTTTCCCTTTTTCTCAGTAAATTAAGGGATGTCATACTAAACCATGCTGGACACACAGAAACCCAATTCAGTGAAGCAACTGAGGAAGCCCTCCTGTCCCTGAGTGGTATGTAGGAAAGTCAGGAAGCCTCTTGGTTCATGGGGCCACAGTCAAACTTAGCTCAGCGTGATAGACTCAGGCAGGAAGCAAGCTACACTGACAGTTGTCATCACTGGGCTCTCTAGCCTGCCCTGCACAGTCCAGGAGGATGAACCCAGCGGGTCCCAGTTCTCAGTGTCCACTAGATGCCAACGTTGAGGATGCAATGGGCTAGCGATGGAACATTCTGTTTGTGTACAATTACCTCTACCAAAGCCCATAGGGGATTCCCTGGTGGATCAGATGGTAAAGAATCTGCCTGCAATGAGGGAGACTCAGGTTTGATCCCTGGATTGGGAAGATATCTGGGAGGAGGAAACAGCTACCCACTCCAGTATTCTTACCTGGAGAATCCCATGGACAGAGGAGCCTGGTGGGCTATAGTCCCTGTGGTTGCCAAGAGCAGGACACGACTGAGCAACTAAAAGAAATAAAACAAAAAAGTCAATATACCTTGGTTCATGCCAAATGCCTTGGTTCGTGCTTCCATTTATAATCCAAATTTTGTTCTTCATGATCTCATCTTCCATCTATTTCCCCCAAATTCTCCCAAACTCCTCCTTAAAACATTTCTCAGGGAATTTTCCCACGTCTAAAGAGCTTAAGAAAAAATTATTTATTTTTGGCTGTACTGGGTCATCATTGCTGCGCAGGCTTTTCTCTAGTTGCAGTGAGCAGTGCTTTTCTCTAGCTGCTCTGCTTGACTTTCTCACTGTGGTGGCTTCTTTTGTTGCAGAACACAGGGCTCGAGGGAACACAGGCTTTAGTAGTTGTGGTGCATAGGGCTTAGTTGCCCCAAGGCATGTGGAATCTTCCCAGATCAAGGATCGAACCTGTGTCCCCTGCATTGGCAGGTGGATTCTTACCCACTGTACCACCAGGGAAGTCTGAAAGAGCTCTTGCTTCCTTTTTATAAGGTTTTTTCCCTTGTAACTTTCATGAGGAGGCATGGGAACTCCTGGAGGAAAGGTGAGTGCAGTTAAGCAGTTAAGAACTTGAATAGAACCTCAAGTCCTCTCTGACTCTGTGCTTCTGGCTTCTCCCACTCCTGTGGTCTCAAGCACACATATTTTCACTACTTCCTCCTCCTTATATTCATCTCGACAGTGTCCTATGGACCTACAGTCTTTCTCCTGACTTCATTCTAATATTTCTGAAAACTAACTCTTAGACTTTTTGGCTGCTCAAATGAAGATTCTCTTTCTGATCAATACTGCCCAGCTGATACCTGACCCAGCAGATTCTTAGCATATCAAAGACGAAAGAGAGCTTAAGGCTTTTTTTTTTTTTCCCTCTCAACTGTGGTCCATTAACGGCATGCATCAAAATCAGCTAGAAAGCCTGTTTACGAGGCAGACCTCTGAGCCCCTCCACAGACCTTTGGAATTTTGGCTGCTAGTTGTATGAGTTTGGGGGGACTGGCAGGCAGCCTAGACTTTGAGAGCTCCTGCCTTATATCTCACCAGCTCCAGAAGCTCTTACACAGCCGCAAAGTAGAATCAGGTGGAATGCTTTTGCCAAAAGTTCACAACTAAACTTCATCTCCGGGCTTCCCTGGTTTTGGCTCATGTGGTAAAGAATCCACCTGCCAACGCAGAAGACACAGGTTAGATCCCTAGGTCAGGAAGATACCTCAGAGAAGGAAATGGCAACCCTTCTCCAGTATTCTTGCCTAGGATATTCCATGGACAGAGGAACCCTGGTGGGTTACATTCATGGGGTCACAGAGTTGGACATGCCTTAGCGACTAAGCAATAAAAACAATAAATGTCATCTCCAGGGATGCTGATTTAGTTTATATAGGTGGTTCAGGTTGCCATACTCTGTGAACTGTTACTAACCCATCCTTCATTTTATATACAAAGAAACTGAGGCTCAAAGAGAGGAAGCCCACGTGCCCAAGCAGTTAGCTGAAAAATCCAGGGTTCCAAACCAGGTCTAAAGGATTTCAAAATCTATACTCTTTCAAATGCCCTGTAAATCTGACATGATGCCAAAAGGTTCTTTTTAATCTGCAAGAGAACTCAAAAGTTGGGTAAGCTAAAGTACTAAAATGTAGAGAGATGGGGGGGCGGTCCTAAGATGGCGGAGGAATAGGACAAGGAGACGACTTTCTCTCCCGCACAAATTCACCGAAAGAATATTTAGACGCCGAGCAAATTCCACAAAACAACTTCTGAATGCTGGCAGAGGACATCAGACACACAGAAAAGGCAGCCCATAGTCTTCGAAAGGACGTAGGACAAAAGATAAAAGATAAAAAGAGAGACAAAAGAGGTAGGGACAGAGATGCATCCTGGGAAGGGAGTCTTTAAAAAAGAGAGAAGTTTCCAAACACCAGGAAACACTCTCTCCAGCACACCAGGGGGTGTGGGGTGGGTCAGGGGGGTGTGGCGAGCCCTTGGAATCGCAGAAGGCAAAATAAGCTGGGAGGAAAAATAAATAAATAACCAAAAACCCGCGGTTTACGTACCTTTACGAACAGCAACTACCAGTGGGCGCGCGCAGCACAGACGCACGTATTCCCAAATAGCAAGCATGGGCTCTGGCAGGGAGGGCGGCATGGCTGCATTGCTTTGGGTTAGGACTGAGCCTGAATGCCCAAGAGGGCAATCTGAGGGTGAACTAGATTGAAACAGCAACCTAGACCGTGGGATAGCTTCCCCGCGAAAAGCCTTAACCTAAGGACACCGCCAGGCCCGCTCACATGAACAAAGAACTGAGCAAGCCTGCTGCAGACCGGCCCATTCCCCGCAGGATACAGGCAGGCGAATGAGAAGCCAGAGCCAGAAGGGCAGAATCGGCAGCCCCAGAGAGGCAATCCTACACCAAACCTGCAAACAGACCTCCGCTGCTAACCATGTCTTCTTGGGACTCTGGAGGTCGACACCCTGCCCAAGAGGGCCGCAGCCAGAGATCAGCTCTCCAGGGGACAGCACTGCACACCTGGGAAGCTGCGCCTCAGTTGTAGCACCTATGAAAGAAAGCGCCGAGCGGCTGGGAGGGGGCGCGTGGAAGGGGGAAAGGCTGGCTAGCCCCCGACCCGCGTCTATTCAAAAACATGATCATTTCTGGAAGCTGCTCGCGCTCCTGGGGGATAGGTCACAAAAACCCAGGGCTCCAACAACAAATCTGGCCCTTCATTTTGTGAAGTTACACCGGGAACTCAGAACCTTTGCTCTTAGACCTGTGGGAAGTAGAGGCAAGCCCTGGCGCCGCATTCAGACAGTTTTCTCGTGGCAGTTGCAACCTAGTAGCCTAAGCAGTGTATGACTGGATACGCACACACACGTTGTCGAGCGGGGGCAAACCCACTAGTGTCGGCTGAAACATTGTGAGCACACGCCAGTGATTGGTTTGTAGTGTTCTCCCTTCCTCACAGCACAATCTGAACAAGTGAGACTAAAAAAAAAGTGACCACACCGCCCCCCTTGATGTCAGGTGGAAAATAGACATTGTGTAGAGATCAGCAAACAGAAGAAGCTAAAAGAACAGAGGAACCTGCTGTGGAAGTGACAATATGCTAACGATTAAAAACCGGTGTTAGCACCGACTATCATAGGACGGTGGCCTAGAAACCTTTGACAAGTACAAGCTGGTGGACAAGGAATATCTGAAATAGGAAAATGATCACACACTGTCGGTAACTAATCCAGAGAAAGTCTAGATTTGATTTTTACTATTATCATATTTTTTAAATTTTTAAAATCTATTGGTAAATTATTTTGTAAATTTAATTTATTACTTTTTTTATTTTTAAGTCGCCTATTACTCACTTCAGTGTTCGAGTTTTTTGATAACCTACTATTACCTCTGCCAACAAAAAGACCCATTTTTCTTTGTATTTTTTTTTTTTTATTTTTACTTTTATTTTTTTAAAACCTTTTTTTTAAAGCAAACTTCATTATTATATATATAATTATATATATATATATATATATTTTATATATTACAAATTTTGTGAACTCTTGTGGGTTTTTTTTTTTTTTCTTTTTTTCTTCTTTTTTTTAATATGGTATTTTTGAGAACTAACCTCTACTCTAGATTTTTAATCTTTGCTTTTTAGTATTTGTTATCAACTCTGTATCTTGAAGAAAACCAATCTTCAGTACCCATTTTACTTGGGGGCGAGATCACTGGCTTGATTGCTCTCTCTCCTTTTTAACTCTCCTTTTTATCCACCAGGTCGCCTCCATCTCCCCACTCCCCTTTTCTTCTTACCCAAAATTCTGTGAATCTCTTTCTGTGTTCTGGGCTGTGGAGAACACTTAGAGAACTGATTACTGGCTGGATCTGTCTCTCCTCTTTTGATTCCCTCTTTTTCCTCGGCCACCTCTATCTCCCTACTCCCTCTTCTTTT
>JAGTYA010001019.1:0-10000 GCA_024291935.2 Okapia johnstoni | reverse complement strand
CGCTTTTCCCATGCAGGGCATTGAGAGCATGCCCCGGCACCTGTCCCGGCTCAGAACGGGGCTCGACTCCTTGCGGGCGACACCAGGTGTCCCCCGAGATACACGGGCCAACCTGCCAAGAAGGCGGGGCTTCCCGCCAAACGGCGAGAGCGTCCCCTGGGCCCCCCTCCCTGCGAGACGGGGCCCTTTGGAGCTGCAGCGACTCGAGAGCCATTCTGAATTCTCTCTGTCCCTGGAAGGGAGGCTGGACTCCCTCTAGGCTCCCCCAGAGGTTCCCCGAGATTCCCGTGTCCCCAGGCGAGCAGAACGCTGAGTATCCAGAGGCAGCTCCAGAGGGGCCCCCCCGTCGCCCTCGCACCCTCCTCTAGAAAGGGGGTACGGATCCGCTTCCTGAACTGCCATCGCAATCCCTACATTCCCTCCCACCTCAGAGCGGGCCTGTCAAGCCTCTCCTGAGGTTCGAGAAGAGGCCCCAAGTGGCCAGTTTCCAGCCGCAAGACCAAAGTTCCCCCGAGGAACCCCCCCGTCACGGCAAGCGAGTCCAGTTCCCTGGACGTGAGCGCGAGGGGAAGACCAGCAGCCCCTGGCGATGTCAAAGGAGGGCCTGGACTTCCCAGAGGCCAACAAGAGAGGCTCCCCGAGGCGCCACGCACCCACATTCCAGAGAGGCCACCCCCGCTTCCCCGCGCGCTCGCGCGGAAAAAGCACGACCTTCGCCCATCTGCATTTCGAGGGGAAGCCCGATTGCCCCTGAGCTGTGACGCGAGAGAAAGGCTGAGTCCCCTCGAACTCCCTGGAGGCCACCCACATGCTTGCCAGTTTATACCTGTCCCCTACCCCCCTCCGGGACCCCCGGAAGGGTCCTAGTTCCATGGTGCTGACGCGGACCCAGGGCGCTGCAAGCGCCTCCTGGCGAATCCCAGAGGCTGCTCGGGCCACGCACCCTCTGTCCGCTCAAAACGAAAAGGAAGGCATGGCGACCCCACTGGGCTAGACGGGGGAGACGGGCCGGGGTACCCGCCGCAACTCCAGAATGCACACGCCGCAAAGTCCCAGAACACCCCCCGTGAGGGCCACGCCCATAGAGGTGAGGAGGCGCTTTTCCCTTGCAGGGGCATGGAGAGCATGCCCCACCGGCACCTGTTCCGGAGTTCCCGAACGGGGTTTGACACTCCTTGCGGGCTATCTCACAGGTGTCCCCACGAGATCCCCAGGGCCAACCTGCCAAGAAAGCGGGGCTTCCCGCCCACACACATAATAAAACAAAACCGCGAGGGCGTCCCCCGGGGCCCCTTCCTTGCATGAGCACGGGGCCCTTGGGGATCTGCAGCGACGCGGAGCACGTCCTGCCTTCATCTCCTGGCGCTGCAACGGAGGGATGGACTCCCTCTAGGCGCTCCCCAGAGATTCCCTGGGATACCACAGTGTCCACAGGCGAGCGGAACCCTGAGTCTCCAGTAGGCCGCTCGCGAGGGGGACCACCCATTCGCCGTCGGCCCCTCCTCGTCGAAAGGGTTTTTATTTATTTTTATTGGGGATGTCTCCAATCCCCCTTCACCTCGAATGCACATCCGCAATCCCTACATTCCCTCGCACCTCCAGAGGCGGGACTCTTCCACGCACCTCTCTTGGAAGGTTCGAGAAGAAGCCCCAAGGGGCCCAGTTCCGGCCCGCAAGACAAAAGGTCCCGAGGAACCCCATCCGGCACGCGAGTCCAGTTTCCCTTGGGACGTGATGGCGAGGGGAAGCCCAGCAGCCCCTGGTCGATGTCAAAAAGCAAGAGCCTGAGACTTCTCAGAGGCCAACAAGGAGAGGCTACACCCGACGGCGCCAAGCCCCCGATTCAGAGAGGGCCGCACCCCCGCTTCCCCCCTGCGCGCGCGGAAAAGCACAGACCATTAAAGCCTTCCACACCTGCATTCGAGGGGAAACCCGATTGCCCACTTGCAGCTGTGACCGGAGAGAAAAGGACTGAGTCCACCCCTCGACTCCCTGGAGGCACCACCCAACAGGTGCCAGTTAATACCTGTCCCCTACCCCCCCTCCGGGGACCCCGGAGGGTCCTAGCAAAAAAAAAAAAAAAAAAAAAAAAAAAAAACTCCTGCCTGACGCGGACCCTAGGGCGCTGCAGCGCATCCTGAGCGAAACCCGAGGCTGCTCGGGCCGTGTCCGCTCCGAAAGGAGGCATGGCGACCCCGCTGGGCTAACGGGGGGAGACGGAGCGGGGGTACCCGCAAAAACTCAAAAACTGCCACAAAAAAAAAAAACAAAAAAAAAAAAAGCCCCACTGTTCGACCAAAAAGCGCATTTCCCTTGCAGGACACGGAGAGCATGGCGCGACCCCGCGTGGCGGCACTAAACGGGGTGACACCTTGCGGGCAGGGATCGGGGTAACCCGAGATCCCCGGGCAAACCTGCGAACGAACGCAGCCACCGCCAGACACATCGACAGGGCAACACCGGGACCACCGTCCTTGCGACATCGGGGCCCTTGGGATCGGCAGAGACGCTGAGAGCAGATTCCTACATTTTCCCCTTGCAGCATCGAAGGCTGCAATCCCTCTAGGCGACACTCGGCAAAGGTTCCCTGTATTCCGGGTCAAGGCTGACCGGAACCCTGGTGTCTCCAGAGCCTGGCGCGCGAGGGGCCCTCGTCGCCGTCGGCGACTCTCTCCAAAGTGTGGTTCACATCCCCATTCCTGGGGGGAGGCAATCACAATCCCTACATTCCCTCGCACACCAGACCGGGGACTCTCGAATCTCATGAGGTTCGAGAAGAGGCCCCACAGCGACAGTTCCGGCCGCAAGATAAAGGTCGAGGGCACCTCCAATAAACAAGCGAGGTACAGTTACTGGACGTCCCCCTTAGAGGCGGGGAGCCCAGCAGCCCCTGGCGAAGTCAGAAGACGCCTGGCACTTCTCATAGGCAACCAAGGAGGCTGCCCGAGGCGCCACGACTCCCGATCAGAAGAGGCACCCCCGCTTCCCCCTGGCGTCCGCGCGGAAAGCTACGGACCTTCTCTCTGAGCTGCGCTGCGCAATGCTACGAATTGCCCTTGCAGACACCGTGACTCTAGTAACGCTGGTCCCTGACTCCAAGAGGCCACCACCACGCAGTGCCAGTTTATACCCGTACTACCACCTCCGGGTGAAACAAAGCGCAAAGCTCCATGCCTGATACTCACCCAGAGCTGTGCAGCGCCTCCTGGCGCATCAGAGGCGGCACGGGCCTGGGTCCGCTCGAAAAAGTCGGATGGCGACCCGCACATCAATCGGGGGAGACGGGCCGGGGTACCAACATCCCCTTCGAATGGGAAATGCACATCAGCAACTCCCTAAACAACCCTCGTTGTGGCCACGCCCCTCATAGTCCGGCGGAGGCTCTCTGCCCTACTCCTCGAGGAGAGGGCCCAATTCGAGCGACACCTGTTTCGCTGTGCAAATCAGGGCCGAGCTTCCTTAGCAAGCAAAGACCCGGTGTCCCACGAGGAACCATCGGGCCATCCTGCCAAGAAAGCGAGCTTCCCTTCGTTCCACCGGAACGTGAGGGAGTCAGGCGGAAGGCAGCAGGCCTCTAACCTTGACGGACGAGGCGTCACAAGGAGGCGCCCTGGGATACCCGGTAATCTCAGGGCAGAGCGGAACCTGAGCCTCTAGAGGACTCCCACGAGGCGGCCAAACCGTCGCGTCGGCCCCTCCTCTAGAAAGGGAGTGGTCACAACCCCATTCCTGATGCCATCGCTCAATCCCTGCATTCCGCGCGCGGCAAAAGCACGACTCTCGGCTCTCCTGAGGTATCGAAGGGATGAGTCCCCGTTTGCCCTTGGCGCTGTCTGACCTGTCGGAGAGAAAGGACCCGAGCATCCACCATCGGCAAGCGAGACCAGTTCCCTGGAGTGAGGCGAGGGGGGCCCAAGCAGTTCCAGGCGATTTGTTCCATAAGGCGTCCTGGACTCCCCAGATGGCTACAGGGGAAAGCTCCGAGGGGTCCACGCTCGAGTCAGAGTGGCCTGACGCGCTTCCCAGCGGCCGCTGCAAAGCGCGACTCATCTGACCCCTGAAATCGAGGGGAAGCCCGATGCTTGGCACGTCGACTCGCAGAGATAAAAAAAGTCCCCTCGACTCCTGGAGGCCATCCTACACGTGCAGTTTATACCCGACACCTCCCCCACTCCGGGCACCGATGGGTCCTAGTCCTGCTCTAACGGGGCCAAAGGGCGAAGACGCGGCGCCTGGCGTATCCCGATGGTGCACTCGAGCAAATCTTTATCTCGAATAGCAGACAATGCGACCACCGCTGTGCTAACGTCGGGAGAGGGCAAGGCGAGTACCGCCGCGACTCCTTGAGAATGCCAACGCCGCAAGATCGAGAAGACCCGTGAGGCACACGCCATAGAGGGGAAGAGGCTCTTCTCCCTTGCAGGGCATCGGCTATACAACACAAGGGCCCATGCGCCCCCTGCACTTCCAGCTTGCCGAACGGGGCGCCTATTGACTCCTTGCGGGCTGACTCACAGGTGTCTCCCCGAAGCATCACCCCGGACCCACAAACCGCAAAATAAGCGGGGCAGCTTTCCATTCCGCCACAACCAGCGAGGAGCAGTACCACCGGGCGCACCCCTCCTTGCGCGAGACGAGTGCCCATTCAATGGGATTTGCAGCGAACCGCGCGACGAGCCGTCCCTGCAGACCATTCCATCACTGAGAGAGCGCTAGCAAACGGAAGCTTGAACTCCCTCCATAGGACGCCTCCAGAGGCTTAACCCTGGACTCCCATAGAATCCAGAGGCGAACAGTGGTAACACTGAAGTCTCCAGAAGGATCGCGCTCTGCTGACGAGGCCCACCGCTGTCGCGCGGGCGGCCCCTCCTCCTCGCACGAACAGGCGAGGGTCCATTCCTCCTTCCTAAATTGCCACCCAACCAGGCGCAATCCCCTACATTCACCTCCATCCGCAACTCCAGAGGCGGACTCTACTCAGACCTTCTCCTGAGGTTCGAGAAGAGGCCTCAAAGGGCCAAGTTCACGGCCCAGCAAGACCAAAAGAGTCCCCGCGGAAACCCCACATCGAGCAAGCGAGGTTCCAGTACCCTGGACGTGAGAGCGAGGGGAAGCCCAGACAGCCCCTGGCGCTTGTCAACACGGACGGCCTGAAACTTCGCTCAGAAGCAAAAAGCGAGACCGGCATCCCCGCGGCAGCCCACGCTCCCCCAGATTTCAGAGAAGGCCACACCCCCGAATTCCCCTGTACGGCCTTGTGCGGGAAATGCCACGAAACTTCTGCCCTGTCATGTCTGGTGTGAAGCCCGATTGCCCATTGTGGCTGTGACCAGGAGAGAAAAGGCTGAGTCCCCTTCGGACTCTCCTGGAAGGCCCCCCCAAGGTGTCAGTTATACCTGTCCCCTCCCCTATCCGGGGACCCCCGAGGGTTCCTCAGCTCCATGTCTGACTGCGGACAGGGCGGTGCAGCGCCTCTGGCGGGAATCCCGAGGTCTGCTCGGGGCCCTGCGCCTCGAAAGGAGGAATGGCGACCCCGTGGGAAAACGGGGGAGACGGCCTGGGGTACCCGCCGCAACTCGAGAATGCACCGCCGCAAGTCGAGAACACCCCCCCCGTGAGGCCACGCCCATAGAGGGAGGAGGCGCTTTTCCCTTGCAGGGCATGGAGAGCATGCCCCGGCACCTGTTCCGGCTCCGAACGGGGCTTGACTCCTTGCGGGCGACTCCAGGTGTCCCCCGAGATCCCCGGGCCAACCTGCCAAGAAAGCGGGGCTTCCCGCCACACCGCGAGGGCGTCCCCCGGGCCCCCCTCCTTGCGAGACGGGGCCCTTGGGATCTGCAGCGACGCGAGAGCCGTCCTGCCTTCTCTCTGGCGCTGCAACGGAGGCTGGACTCCCTCTAGGCGCCCCCAGAGGTTCCCTGGGATACCCGTGTCCACAGGCGAGCGGAACCCTGAGTCTCCAGAGGCCGCTCGCGAGGGGCCCCCCGTCGCCGTCGGCCCCTCCTCTCGAAAGGGGGGTCCAATCCCCTTCCTGAATGCCATCGCAATCCCTACATTCCCTCGCACCTCCAGAGCGGGACTCTCGCCTCTCCTGAGGTTCGAGAAGAGGCCCCAAGGGGCCAGTTCCGGCCGCAAGACCAAAGGTCCCCGAGGAACCCCCATCGGCAAGCGAGTCCAGTTCCCTGGACGTGAGGCGAGGGGAAGCCCAGCAGCCCCTGGCGATGTCAAAGGAGGCCTGGACTTCTCAGAGGCAACAAGAGAGGCTCCCCGAGGCGCCACGCCCCCGATTCAGAGAGGCCACCCCCGCTTCCCCCTGCGCCGCGCGGAAAAGCACGACCTTCGCCCCTGCATTCGAGGGGAAGCCCGATTGCCCTTGGCTGTGACCGGAGAGAAAGGCTGAGTCCCCTCGACTCCCTGGAGGCCACCCCACAGGTGCCAGTTATACCTGTCCCCTCCCCCCCTCCGGGGACCCCCGAGGGTCCTAGCTCCATGCCTGACGCGGACCCAGGGCGCTGCAGCGCCTCCTGGCGAATCCCGAGGCTGCTCGGGCCCCTGTCCCGCTCGAAAGGAGGCATGGCGACCCCGCTGGGCTAACGGGGGAGACGGGCCGGGGTACCCGCCGCAACTCGAGAATGCACCGCCGCAAGTCGAGAGAACACCCCCGTGAGGCCACGCCCATAGAGGGAGGAGGCGCTTTTCCCTTGCAGGGCATGGAGAGCATGCCCCGGCACCTGTTCCGGCTCCGAACGGGGCTTGACTCCTTGCGGGCGACTCCAGGTGTCCCCCGAGATCCCCGGGCCAACCTGCCAAGAAAGCGGGGCTTCCCGCCACACCGCGAGGGCGTCCCCCGGGCCCCCCTCCTTGCGAGACGGGGCCCTTGGGATCTGCAGCGACGCGAGAGCCGTCCTGCCTTCTCTCTGGCGCTGCAACGGAGGCTGGACTCCCTCTAGGCGCCCCCAGAGGTTCCCTGGGATACCCGTGTCCACAGGCGAGCGGAACCCTGAGTCTCCAGAGGCCGCTCGCGAGGGGCCCCCCGTCGCCGTCGGCCCCCCCCTCCTCTCGAAAGGGGGGTCCAATCCCCTTCCTGAATGCCCATCGCAATCCCTACATTCCCTCGCACCTCCAGAGCGGGACTCTCGCGCCTCTCCTGAGGTTCGAGAAGAAGAGGCCCCAAGGGGCCAGTTCCGGCCGCAAGACCAAAGGTCCCCGAGGAACCCCCATCGGCAAGCGAGTCCAGTTCCCTGGACGTGAGGCGAGGGGAAGCCCAGCAGCCCCTGGCGATGTCAAAGGAGGCCTGGACTTCTCAGAGGCAACAAGAGAGGCTCCCCGAGGCGCCACGCCCCCGATTCAGAGAGGCCACCCCCGCTTCCCCCTGCGCCGCGCGCGAAAAAGCACGACCTTCGCCCCTGCATTCGAGGGGAAGCCCGATTGCCCTTGGCTGTGACCGGAGAGAAAGGCTGAGTCCCCTCGACTCCCTGGAGGCCACCCCACAGGTGCCAGTTATACCTGTCCCCTCCCCCCCTCCGGGGACCCCCGAGGGTCCTAGCTCCATGCCTGACGCGGACCCAGGGCGCTGCAGCGCCTCCTGGCGAATCCCGAGGCTGCTCGGGCCCCTGTCCGCTCGAAAGGAGGCATGGCGACCCCGCTGGGCTAACGGGGGAGACGGGCCGGGGTACCCGCCGCAACTCGAGAATGCACCGCCGCAAGTCGAGAAACACCCCCGTGAGGCCACGCCCATAGAGGGAGGAGGCGCTTTTCCCTTGCAGGGCATGGAGAGCATGCCCCGGCACCTGTTCCGCTCCGAACGGGGCTTGACTCCTTGCGGGCGACTCCAGGTGTCCCCCGAGATCCCCGGCCAACCTGCCAAGAAAGCGGGGCTTCCCGCCACACCGCGAGGGCGTCCCCCGGGCCCCCCTCCTTGCGAGACGGGGCCCTTGGGATCTGCAGCGACGCGAGAGCCGTCCTGCCTTCTCTCTGGCGCTGCAACGGAGGCTGGACTCCCTCTAGGCGCCCCCAGAGGTTCCCTGGGATACCCGTGTCCACAGGCGAGCGGAACCCTGAGTCTCCAGAGGCCGCTCGCGAGGGGCCCCCCGTCGCCGTCGGCCCCTCCTCTCGAAAGGGGGGTCCAATCCCCTTCCTGAATGCCATCGCAATCCCTACATTCCCTCGCACCTCCAGAGCGGGACTCTCGCCTCTCCTGAGGTTCGAGAAGAGGCCCCAAGGGGCCAGTTCCGGCCGCAAGACCAAAGGTCCCCGAGGAACCCCCATCGGCAAGCGAGTCCAGTTCCCTGGACGTGAGGCGAGGGGAAGCCCAGCAGCCCCTGGCGATGTCAAAGGAGGCCTGGACTTCTCAGAGGCAACAAGAGAGGCTCCCCGAGGCGCCACGCCCCCGATTCAGAGAGGCCACCCCCGCTTCCCCCTGCGCCGCGCGGAAAAGCACGACCTTCGCCCCTGCATTCGAGGGGAAGCCCGATTGCCCTTGGCTGTGACCGGAGAGAAAGGCTGAGTCCCCTCGACTCCCTGGAGGCCACCCCACAGGTGCCAGTTATACCTGTCCCCTCCCCCCCTCCGGGGACCCCCGAGGGTCCTAGCTCCATGCCTGACGCGGACCCAGGGCGCTGCAGCGCCTCCTGGCGAATCCCGAGGCTGCTCGGGCCCCTGTCCGCTCGAAAGGAGGCATGGCGACCCCGCTGGGCTAACGGGGGAGACGGGCCGGGGTACCCGCCGCAACTCGAGAATGCACCGCCGCAAGTCGAGAACACCCCCGTGAGGCCACGCCCATAGAGGGAGGAGGCGCTTTTCCCTTGCAGGGCATGGAGAGCATGCCCCGGCACCTGTTCCGGCTCCGAACGGGGCTTGACTCCTTGCGGGCGACTCCAGGTGTCCCCCGAGATCCCCGGGCCAACCTGCCAAGAAAGCGGGGCTTCCCGCCACACCGCGAGGGCGTCCCCCGGGCCCCCCTCCTTGCGAGACGGGGCCCTTGGGATCTGCAGCGACGCGAGAGCCGTCCTGCCTTCTCTCTGGCGCTGCAACGGAGGCTGGACTCCCTCTAGGCGCCCCCAGAGGTTCCCCTGGATACCCGTGTCCACAGGCGAGCGGAACCCTGAGTCTCCAGAGGCCGCTCGCGAGGGGCCCCCCGTCGCCGTCGGCCCCTCCTCTCGAAAGGGGGGTCCAATCCCCTTCCTGAATGCCATCGCAATCCCTACATTCCCTCGCACCTCCAGAGCGGGACTCTCGCCTCTCCTGAGGTTCGAGAAGAGGCCCCAAGGGGCCAGTTCCGGCCGCAAGACCAAAGGTCCCCGAGGAACCCCCCATCGGCAAGCGAGTCCAGTTCCCTGGACGTGAGGCGAGGGGAAGCCCAGCAGCCCCTGGCGATGTCAAAGGAGGCCTGGACTTCTCAGAGGCAACAAGAGAGGCTCCCCGAGGCGCCACGCCCCCGATTCAGAGAGGCCACCCCCGCTTCTTCCTGCCTGCGCCGCGCGGAAAAGCACGACCTTCGCCCCTGCATTCGAGGGGAAGCCCGATTGCCCTTGGCTGTGACCGGAGAGAAAGGCTGAGTCCCCTCGACTCCCTGGAGGCCACCCCACAGGTGCCAGTTATACCTGTCCCCTCCCCCCCTCCGGGAACCCCCGAGGGTCCTAGCTCCATGCCTGACGCGGACCCAGGCGCTGCAGCGCCTCCTGGCGAATCCCGAGGCTGCTCGGGCCCCTGTCCGCTCGAAAGGAGGCATGGCGACCCCGCTGGGCTAACGGGGGAGACGGGCCGGGGTACCCGCCGCAACTCGAGAATGCACCGCCGCAAGTCGAGAACACCCCCGTGAGGCCACGCCCATAGAGGGAGGAGGCGCTTTTTCCCTTGCAGGGCATGGAGAGCATGCCCCGGCACCTGTTCCGGCTCCGAACGGGGCTTGACTCCTTGCGGGCGACTCCAGGTGTCCCCCGAGATCCCCGGGCCAACTGCCGAGAAAGCGGGGCTTCCCGCCACACCGCGAGGGCGTCCC
>JAGTYA010001018.1:0-15043 GCA_024291935.2 Okapia johnstoni | reverse complement strand
ATTTTCCCTGGTTTTTTTGCAAGAGGTGTTTGGCTGTGAAGGGAAGACGCCAGAAACAATGGCTCTTGCTTCCCAGGGGGCCTCTACTGTCAGTTTTCCCAGCCGAACAGCAGCACCTAGTCACCCAGAGCTCTCTGCTGCTACAGAACAGACATGGGGAAAAAGCGCTGTGGACGGTGGGCCCATACACGTTCGAGGGCACTGTCGAAAGCTATGCCTTTGCTTATGAGCCTAGGCACTGTGGCCCTCTTTTTCACATGACGTTTCCAGGTATGCACGTTCCCAGCCCCTTGGTGATTTCCAGCCAGATGCAAGCCTTGCAGGGCTCTCCTTCCTTAGAGTGTCAAAAAAGGTAAGCGAAGGAGTCCTTTATCAGTCCTCTTTGTGCAAGAGGTGTGTGGCTGTGAAGACGCCTGAACTATGGCTCTGGTATCCGAGTGGCCTCAGTGCCCAAGGGTGCACAGAGGTTTTCTGGTGAGCTCTGTGCTACAGAAGCGGCCATGGGAACATAGCAATGAGGAGGGGCTCCTATGAGGCTCCCCTGCCTTGGGGAAGCCCTCCCCGTGTGCTGAAAACTAGACACTGAGGTCTCTTTCAGAGACTTTCCAGGTCTCTACAGAGCAGTACAATGTGATATTCAGGAAGATGCAGCTCTGCATAGCGTCCTCTTCCTGAGCCTCCAGAAAGGAAGCCCAAGGGAAGGCCCTATACAGTCATCCGTGGTGCTTTTTGTTTTTTGGCCCTCTCGAACGGCAGAACTGTGGCTCTGCCTCCCAGAGCCTCATTTTACCCATATCAGAACTGACCTAGTCTCCAAGCTTTCCCCTAACAAGAAAAAGCAACATGTGGGAAATAGCACTGAGGAGGGTTACACTTGTCACGTCCCAGTGCACTGTCGAAGCCTTATATGGGACTCTGGAGCCTAGGCACTGGGCCTCTTTCTCTGTCTTCCCAGGTACACTTCCCAGGGCTCCTATGTTGATTTCATACCAGCCAGATGTAGCCATTGCAGTTGTCCCCTCTTCCCTTAGAAGAGTCAAAAAAAGGTATCTCCAAAGGGACTGCTTATATTCAGTCTTTATTTTCCCTTCCCCGTGGTGCATGAACGAGGTGTTTGGCTGTGAAGAAAGGAGCCAGAACAAATGGCTGGGGCCCTCTTCTGCTTCCCAGGGGCCCCGCTCTAGTTTATAATCAAGTCCAGAACAGACCTAGTCTCACCATAGCTATCTGCTTTCAGGAGCAAACCATGAATGGGATGGAAAAAAGCGCTTGGGAGGGTGCCTTTCCACTTTTCCAGGTCAACTATCCGGAAGGCCTTACCTGGGCTTATGGAGGCCTAGGCACTGTGGCCTCCTTTACCACTGACTCTCACAGATTCCAACATTACCAGGCCCTTGTGATGCACAAGGCAGATGCACGCCTTGCTGGGTCCTACTTCCTTAGAGTCCAAAAAGTGGTAGCCCAAAGGGGGATGCGTAATTCGGGGAGTCTTTCATCGTTCAAGGAGGTGTTTGAGCTGTGAAAGACGCCAGAACATTGGCTCCTGGCTCCTAGGGCTGCATGTTTGTCCCAGTCAGAATACAAGACGTATTACTCCAGAGCTCTTCGCTTCTGAGCAGGACTATGCGGGAAATAGCTCTGAGGGATGGGATCCTTGAGAGTCCCCCTGCCCTAGGGGAAGCACCGTAACCGTGTGCTGGCCGGCCTCTGGTCCATCTGTGGACCTTCTTCACTGATAATTTACGAGGTATCACTTTCCCAAGACTTTTTGGATTAATTTCGCCTGAGGCAGTCTTGCAGCGCCAAGAGTCTCTTCCTTAGAGTCTAGAATAAACCCCCCCACGGTAGACACACAACAGGGGACTGCTTTTTCTGGTAAACAGGCCCCACCCCGGGTGCTCTGTATGAGGGTTTGGACTCTGTGAAGACGTCAGAACAATGGGCTACGGACCTCCCACGGGGAAACCTCAGCTTTACAGTATGAACAGTACCTTACGTCCTCCAGCAGCTCTCTTGCTATCAGCAGCAGGACATTGCGGAAATAGCTACCGCCCCGAGGAGGGAGTTTCCTTGAAAGCTCCTGGGCACTGTCGGGAAGCCGTAACTTTGGTGCTGGATGGCATCGGCAACTGTGGCCTTCATCACCTGACTTCCCCAGGTATCCCCCCCCCCCCACCCACCCCACTTCCCAGTGCTCCTTGTGATTTACAGCCAGATTCAGACTTGCAGGCGCTCTTTGCCTTATGAGTCATACAAAGGTTAGCCAAAAGGAAATGCTTATTCAATCTTCCCTGGTGGCATGAGGTGATTGGCCTGTGTAGAAGTCAAGGAAAAAGGGCTTCTGCTCCCAGGTCCCCTCGTTTTCACTGTCAAGAACAGGGACCCCTAGACTCCAGAGCTCTCTGCTACTGAGCAGACATGTGGAAAAAGCGCTGTGGAGGGTGCCTTCAAGTTCCAGGGCACTGTCGAAGCCTTACCTGGGCTTTGGAGCCTAGGCACTGTGGCCTCTTTCACTGACTTTCCAGGTATCACTTCCCAGCCCCTTGTGATTTTCAGCCAGATGCAGCCTTGCAGGGTCTCTTCCTTAGAGTCAAAAAAGGTAGCCCAAGGGACTGCTTATTCAGTCTTCCCTGAGCAAGAGGTGTTTGGCTGTGAAGACGCCAGAACAATGGCTCTGCTCCCAGGGGCTCAGTTTCCCAGTTAGAACAGACGTAGTTTCCAGAGCTCTATGCTACAGAGCAGCCATTTGAAAATAGCTCTGAGGAGGGTTCCTTGAGGCTCCCTGCCTTGGGGAAGCCCTACCTGGGTGCTGGGGCCTAGGCACTGTGGCCTCTTTCACTGACTTTCCCGGTATCACTTCCCAGCCCCTTGTGATTTTCAGCGAGATGCAGCCTTGCAGGGTCTCTTCCTTAGAGTCAAAAAAGGTAGCCCAAGGGACTGCTTATTCAGTCTTCCCTGGTGCAAGAGGTGTTTGGCTGTGAAGACGCCAGAACAATGGCTCTGCTTCCAGGGCCTCAGTTTCCCAGTAAGAACAGACCTAGTCTCCAGAGCTATATGCTACAGAGCAGACATGGGGAAAAAGCGCTGTGGAGTGTGCCTTCACGTTCCAGGGCACTGTCGAAGCCTTAAATGGGCTTTGGAGCCTAGGCACTGTGGCCTCTTTCGCTGACTTTCCAGGTATCACTTAGCAGCCCCTTGTGATTTTCAGCCAGATGCAGCCTTGCAGGGTCTCTTCCTTAGAGTCAAAAAAGGTAGCCCAAGAGACTGCTTATTCAGTCTTCCCTGGTGCAAGAGGTGTTTGGCTGTGAAGATGCCAGAACAATGGCTCTGCTCCCAGGGCCTCAGTTTCCCAGCCAGAACAGACCTAGTCTCCAGAGCTCTCTGCTACAGAACAGACATGGGGAAAAAGCGCTGTGGAGGGTGCCTACACGTTCGAGGGCACTGTCGAAGCCTTGCCTGTGCTTTGGAGCCTAGGCACTGTGGCCTCTTTCACTGACTTTCCAGGTATCACTTCCCAGCCCCTTGTGATTTTCAGCCAGATGCAGCCAGCAGGGTCTCTTCCTTAGAGTCAAAAAAGGTAGCCCAAGGGAGTGCTTATTCAGTCTTCCCTGGTGCAAGAGGTGTTTGGCTGTGAAGACGCCAGAACAATGGCTCTGTTCCGAGGGCCTCAGTTTCCCAGTCAGAACAGACCTAGTCTCCAGAGCTCTCTGCTACAGAGCAGACATGGGGAAATAGCTCTGAGGAGGGCTCCTTGAGGCTCCCTGCCTTGGGGAAGCCCTACCCGGGTGCTGGGGCCTAGGCACTGTGGCGTCTTTCACTGACTTTCCAGGTATCACTTCCCAGCCCATTGTGATTTTCAGCCAGATGCAGCCTTGCAGCGTCTCTTCCTTAGAGTCAGAAAAGGTAGCCCAAGGGACTGCTTATTCAGTCTTCCCTGGTGCAAGAGGTGTTTGGCTGTGAAGACGCCAGAACAATGGCTCTGCTCCCAGAGCCTCAGTTTCCCAGTCAGAACAGACCTAGTCTCCAGAGCTCTCTGCTACAGAGCAGACATGTGGAAATAGCTCTGAGGAGGGTGCCTTCACGTTCCAGGGCACTGTCGAAGCCTTACTTGGGCTTTGGAGCCTAGGCACTGTGGCCTCTTTCACTGACTTTCCAGGTATCACTTCCCAGCTCCTTGTGATTTTCAGCCAGATGCAGCCTTGCAGGGTCCCTTCCTTAGAGTCAAAAAAGGTAGCTCAAAGGACTGCTTATTCAGTCTTCCCTGGTGCATGACGTGTTAGGCTGTGAAGACGCCAGAACAATGGCTCTGCTCCCAGGGCCTGAGTTTCCCAGTCAGAACAGACCTAGTCTCCAGAGCTCTCTGCTACAGAGCAAACATGGGGAAAAAGCGCTGTGGAGGGTGCCTTCACGTTCCAGGGCACTATTGAAAGCTTACCTGGGCTTTGGAGCCTAGGCACTGTGGCCTCTTTCACTGACTTTCCAGGATTCACTTCCCAGCCCCTTGTGATTCTCAGGCAGATGCAGCCTTGCAGGGTCTCTTCCTTAGAGTCAAAAAAGGTAGCCCAAGGGTCTGCTTATTCAGTCTTTCCTGGTGCAAGAGGTGTTTGGCTGTGAAGACGCCAGAACAATGGCTCTGCTCCCAGGGCTGCAGTTTCCCAGTCAGAACAGACCTAGTCTCCAGAGCTCTCTGCTACAGAGCAGACATGGGGAAATAGCTCTGAGGAGGGTTCCTTGAGGCTCCCTGCCTTGGGGAAGCCCTACCCGGGTGCTGGGGACTAGGCACTGTGGCCTCTTTCACTGACTTTCCAGGTATCACTTGCCAGCCCCTTTTGATTTTCAGCCAGATGCAGCCTTGCAGGGTCTCTTCCTTAGAGTCAGAAAAGGTAGCCCAAGGGACTGCTTATTCAGTCTTCCCTGGTGCAAGAGGTGTTTGGCTGTGAAGACGCCAGAACAATGGCTTTGCTCCCAGGGCCTCAGTTTCCCAGTCAGAACAAACCTAGTCTCCAGAGCTCTCTGCTACAGAGCAGACATGTGCAAATTGTTCTGAGGAGGGTGCCTTCACGTTCCAGGGCACTGTCGAAGCCTTACTTGGGCTTTGGAGCCTAGGCACTGTGGCCTCATTCACTGACTTTCCAGGTATCACTTCCCAGCCCCTTGTGATTTTCAGCCAGATGCAGCCTTGCAGGGTCTCTTCCTTAGAGTCAACAAAGGTAGCCCAAGGGACTGCTTATTCAGTCTTCCCTGGTGCAACAGGTGTTTGGCTGTGTAGACGCCAGAACAATGGCTCTGCTCCCAGGGCCTCAGTTTCCCAGTCAGAACAGACCTAGTCTCCAGAGCTCACTTCTACAGAGCAGACATGGGGAAAAAGCGCTCTGGAGGGTGCCTTCACATTCCAGGGCAATGTCGAAGCCTTACCTGGGCTTTGGAGCCTAGGCACTGTGGCCTCTTTCACTGACTTTCCAGGTATCACTTCCCAGCCCCTTGTGATTTTCAGCCAGATGCAGCCTTGCAGGGTCTCTTCCTTAGAGTCAACAAAGGTAGCCCAAGGGACTGCTTATTCAGTCTCCCCTGGTGCAAGAGGTGTTTGGCTGTGTAGACGCCAGAACAATGACTCTGCTCCCAGGGCCTCAGTTTCCCAGTCAGAACAGACCTAGTCTCCAGAGCTCACTTCTACAGAGCAGACATGGGGAAAAAGCGCTCTGGAGGGTGCCTTCACATTCCAGGGCAATGTCGAAGCCTTACCTGGGCTTTGGAGCCTAGGCACTGTGGCCTCTTTCACTGACTTTCCAGGTATCACTTCCCAGCCCCTTGTGATTTTCAGCCAGATGCAGCCTTGCAGGGTCTCTTCCTTAGAGTCAAAAAAGGTAGCCCAAGGGACTGCTTATTCAGTCTTCCCTGGTGCAAGTGGTGTTTGGCTGTGAAGACGCCAGAACAATGGCTCTGCTCCCAGGGCCTCAGTTTCCCAGTCAGAACAGACGAAGTCTCCAGAGCTCTCTGCCACAGAGCAGACATGGGGAAATAGCTCTGAGGAGTGTTCCTTGAGGCTCCCTGCCTTGGGGAAGCCCTACCCGGGTGCTGGGGCCTAGGCACTGTGGCCTCTTTCACTGATTTTCCAGGTATCACTTCCCAGCCCCCTGTGATTTTCAGCCAGATGCAGCCTTGCAGGGTCTCTTCCTTAGAGTCAAAAAAGGTAGCCCAAGGGACTGCTTATTCAGTCTTCCCTGTTGCAAGAGGTGTTTGGCTGTGAAGACGCCGGAACAATGGCTCTGCTCCCAGGGCCTCAGTTTCCCAGTCAGAACAGTCCTAGTCTTCAGAGCTCTCTGCTACAGAGCAAACATGGGGAAATAGCTCTGAGGAGGGTTCCTTGAGGCTCCCTGACTTGGGGAAGCCCTACCCGGGTGCTGGGGCCTAAGCACTATGGCCTCTTTCACTGACTTTCCATGTATCACTTCCCAGCCCCCTGTGATTTTCAGCCAGATGCAGCCTTGCAGGGTCTCTTCCTTAGAGTCAAAAAAGGTAGCCCAAGGGACTGCTTATTCAGTCTTCCCTGGTGCAAGATGTGTTTAGCTGTGAAGACGCCAGAACAATGGTTCTGCTCCCAGGGCCTCAGTTTCGCAGTCAGAACAGACCTAGTCTCCAGAGCTCTCTGCTACAGAGCAGACATGGGGAAAAAGCGCTGTGCAGGGTGCCTTCACGTTCCAGGGCACTGTCGAAGCCTTACCTGGGCTTTGGAGCCTAGGCACTGTGGACTCTTTCACTGACTTTCCAGGTATCTCTTCCCAGCCCCTTGTGATTTTCAGCCAGATGCAGCCTTGCAGGGTCTCTTCCTTAGAGTCAAAAAAGGTAGCCCAAGGGACTGCTTATTCAGTCTTCCCTGGTGCAAGTGGTGTTTGGCTGTGAAGACGCCAAAACAATGGCTCTGCTCCCAGGGCCTCAGTTTCCCAGTCAGAACAGACCTAGTCTCCAGAGCTCTCTGCCACAGAGCAGACATGGGGAAATAGCTCTGAGGAGTGTTCCTTGAGGCTCCCTGCCTTGGGGAAGCCCTACCCAGGTGCTGGGGCCTAGGCACTGTGGCCCCTTTCACTGACTTTCCAGGTATCTCTTCCCAGCCCCCTGTGATTTTCAGCCAGATGCAGCCTTGCAGGGTCTCTTCCTTAGAGTCAAAAAAGGTAGCCCAAAGGAATGCTTATTCAGTCTTCCCTGGTGCAAGAGGTGTTTGGCTATGAAGACGCCAGAACAATGGCTCTGCTCCCAGGGCCTCAGTTTCCCAGTCAGAACAGACCTAGTCTCCAGAGCTCTCTGCTACAGAGCAGACATGGGGAAAAAGCGCTGTGGAGGGTGCCTTCACGTTCCAGGGCACTGTCGAAGCCTTACCTGGGCTTTGGAGCCTAGGCACTGTGGCCTCTTTCACTGACTTTCCAGGTATCACTTCCCAGCCCCTTGTGATTTTCAGCCAGATGCAGCCTTGCAGGGTCTCTTCCTTAGAGTCAAAAAAGGTAGCCCAAGGGACTGCTTATTCAGTCTTCCCTGGTGCAAGAGGTGTTTGGCTGTGAAGACGTCAGAACAATGGCTCCGCTCTCAGGGCCTCAGTTTCCTAGTCAGAACAGACCTAGTTTCCAGAGCTCTCTGCTACAGAGCAGATATGGGGAAAAAGCGCTGTGGAGGGTGCCTTCACGTTCCAGGGCACTGTCCAAGCCTTACCTGGGCTTTGGAGCCCAGGCACTGTGGCCTCTTTCACTGACTTTCCAGGTATCACTTCCCAGCCCCTTGTGATTTTCAGCCAGATGCAGCCTTGCAGGGTCTCTTCCTTAGAGTCAAAAAAGGTAGCCCAAGGGACTGCTTATTCAGTCTTCCCTGGTGCAAGAGGTGTTTGGCTGTGAAGACGCCAGAACAATGGCTCTGCTCCCAGGGCTTCAGTTTCCCAGTCAGAACAGACTTAATCTCTAGAGCTCTCTGCTACAGAGCAGACATGTGGAAAAAGCGCTGTGGAGGGTTCCTTCGCGTTCCAGGGCACTGTCGAAGCCTTACCTAGGCTTTGGAGCCTAGGCACTGTGGTCTCTTTCACTGACTTTCCAGGTATCACTTCCCAGGCCCTTGTGATTTTCTGTCAGATGCAGCCTTGCAGGGTCTCTTCCTTAGAGTCAAAAAAGGTAGCCCAAGGGACTGCTTATTCAGTCTTCCCTGGTGCAAGAGGTGTTTGGCTGTGAAGACGCCAGAACAATGGCTCTGCTCCCAGGGCCTCAGTTTCCCAGTCAGAACAGACCTAGTCTCCATAGCTCTCTTCTACAGAGCAGACATGGGGAAATAGCTCTGAGGAGGGTTCCTTGAGGCTCCCTGCCTTGGGGAAGCCGTAACCGGGTGCTGGGGCCTAGGCACTGTGGCCTCTTTCACTGATTTTCCAGGTATCACTTCCCAGCCCCTTGTGATTTTCAGCCAGATGCAGCCTTGCAGGGTCTCTTCCTTAGAGTCAAAAATGGTAGCCCAAGGGACTGCTTATTCAGTCTTCCCTGGTGCAAGAGGTGTTTGGCTGTGAAGACGCCAGAACAATGGCTCTGTTCCCAGGGCCTCAGTTTCCCAATCAGAACAGACCTAGTCTCCAGAGCTCTCTGCTACAGAGCAGACATGGGGAAAAAGCGCTGTGGAGGGTGCCTTCACGTTCCAGGGCACTGTCGAAGCCTTACTTGGGTGCTGGAGCCTAGGCAATGTGGCCTCTTTCACTGACTTTCCAGGTATCACTTCCCAGCCCCTTGTGATTTTCAGCCAGATGCAGCCTTGCAGGGTCTCTTCCTTAGAGTCAAAAAAGGTAGCCCAAAGGGACTGCTTATTCAGTCTTCCCTGGTGCAAGAGGTGTTTGGTGCTGTGAAGACGTCAGAACAATGGGCTCCGCTCTCAGGGCCTCAGTTTCCTAGTCAGAACAGACCTAGTTTCCAGAGCTCTCTGCTACAGAGCACATATGGGGAAAAAGCGCTGTGGAGGGTGCCTTCACGTTCCAGGGCACTGTCCCAAGCCTTACCTGCTATGGAGCCTAAGCATCTGATGCCTCTTTCTGACTGACTTTCTTGTTATAGTCCAACTTTTTTTCTTTATATTTTTTCCCCAGCCCCTTGTGATTTCAGCCAGATTCAGCACTTGCAGGTCCTCTTGCATAGATGTTTAAAAAATGTAGGCCCAAGGAAATGCTTATTCAGTGTCTTTCCCCTGGTACAAGTAGAGAGAGTTTGGATGTGAGGACGCCAGTACATTGGCTTCTGCTCCCAAGCCTCTCCAGTTTTCACTGTAAGAAAACAGTCATAGTTTCCAGAGCTCTCTGCTACAGAGCAGACATGGGGAGTATATAGCTCTGAGGCGGTTTTCTTGAGTCTTCCTTCTTTAGGAAAAGCACCTACCCGGGATCTCTGGGGCCTATGTGCCACTATGGCCTCTTTTCTCTTGACTTTCCAGTAATCCACTACCAGGCCCCTAGTGATTTTCAACCAGGATGGAGTCTTGCAGGGTCACTTCCTTAGAGTCAATAAAGGTAGCCCCAAGGGTCTGCTTATTCATTCTTCCCTGGTGCCAAGTAGGTGTGTTTGGCTGTGTAGACGCCAGAACAAAGGCTACCACTGCATTCACTGCGCGCCTCTCAGGTTTCACAGGTCAGAAACTGACCTAGCCTCCAGTGAGCTCAGCTGCTACAGAGCAGACCTGGGGAAATTGCTCTGAGTGAGGGTTGCCTTGATATGTTCTGTGCCACTGTCGAAGCCTTGTAACCCGGTCTGCTGGCGGCCTAGGCACTGTGGACACATTTCACTGTACGTTCCAGGCTGTCCTCTTCACAGAATCCTTGTGATTTTCAGTGCCAGACTGCATAGGCTTGCAGGGTCTCACTTCGTTAGAGTCAAAAAAGGTACCCCAAGGGATGATTATTCAGTCCATTCCTGGTTGCAAAGTGTTTGTTTGGGCTGTGAATGACGCCAGAACAAAATGGCTCTGCTTCCACTGGAAACACAGTTTTTTTTCCACAGCTCATGAAGAGGACCTAGTCTCCACGCAGCGCTCGGCTCTGCTCGAGATCGACATGGTGAAAATAGTCGCGCAGGAGGGTTCCTTGAGGCTCCTATGCCTATGGGTGAAGCACCTAACCCGTGTGCTGTGAGCCTGGGGGGGAGGGTCACTGTGGCCTCTATTCCCTGACTTTCCTGGTTATCACTGCACCTGCCCCCCCCCCCTTTCTGCCCCTCCTTTCGACACTCGCACACTGCCTCGCGCAGCCTTGCAGGGTCTATTTCATAGAGTCAAATTAAGGGAGCCCCAGGGAACTGCTTATTTCAGTCTTCCCTGGTACAATTGGATATTAGGCTGGGAAGACACCATAAAAAAATGGCTACTGCTCCCAGGGCTTCAGTTTCCCAGTCAAAGATACCCAGACCTAAGGTTCATCAGAGCCCTCTGATACATTAGCAGAGACCTGGGTTGAAATAGCTCTGAGAGAGGTTGCTTTCACGTTCCAGGCAACTGTCGGAAGCCTTCCGGGCTTTGGAGCCCTAGGCTGTGAGATGGCCTCTTTCTACTGAACTTTCCAGGTATCACCTTCCCAGGCCCTTGTGGTTTTCAAGCCAGATGCAGATTTGCGGGTCACTCTTCCTTAGAGTTGTCAAATAAAGGGAGCCCATAGGGTCTGTTTTATAGTCAGATGATCCTGATGCAAGTGGTAGTTTGGCTGTGAAGACGCCAGAACAATGGCTCTGCTCCCAGGGCCTCAGTTTCCCAGTCAGAACAGACCTAGTAGTCTCCAGAGCTCTCTCTGCTACAGAGCAGACATGGGGAAAAAGCGCTGTGGAGGGTGCCTTCACGTTCCAGGGCACTGTCGAAGCCTTACCTGGGCTTTGGAGCCTAGGCACTGTGGCCTCTTTCACTGACTTTCCAGGTATCACTTCCCAGCCCCTTGTGATTTTCAGCCAGATGCAGCCTTGCAGGGTCTCTTCCTTAGAGTCAAAAAAGGTAGCCCAAGGGACTGCTTATTCAGTCTTCCCTGGTGCAAGAGGTGTTTTTGGCTGTGAAGACGCCAGAACAATGGCTCTGCTCCCAGGGCCTCAGTTTCCCAGTCAGAACAGACCTAGTCTCCAGAGCTCTCTGCTACAGAGCAGACATGGGGAAAAAGCGCTGTGGAGGGTGCCTTCACGTTCCAGGGCACTGTCGAAGCCTTACCTGGGCTTTGGGAGCCTAGGCACTGTGGCCTCTTTCACTGACTTTCCAGGTATCACTTCCCAGCCCCTTGTGATTTTCAGCCAGATGCAGCCTTGCAGGGTCTCTTCCTTAGAGTCAAAAAAGGTAGCCCAAGGGACTGCTTATTCAGTCTTCCCTGGTGCAAGAGGTGTTTGGCTGTGAAGACGCCAGAACAATGGCTCTGCTCCCAGGGCCTCAGTTTCCCAGTCAGAACAGACCTAGTCTCCAGAGCTCTCTGCTACAGAGCAGACATGGGGAAAAAGCTCTGAGGAGGGTTCCTTGAGGCTCCCTGCCTTGGGGAAGCCCTACCCGGGTGCTGGGGCCTAGGCACTGTGGCCTCTTTCACTGACTTTCCAGGTATCACTTCCCAGCCCCTTGTGATTTTCAGCCAGATGCAGCCTTGCAGGGTCTCTTCCTTAGAGTCAAAAAAGGTAGCCCAAGGGACTGCTTATTCAGTCTTCCCTGGTGCAAGAGGTGTTTGGCTGTGAAGACGCCAGAAAAATGGCTCTGCTCCCAGGGCCTCAGTTTCCCAGTCAGAACAGACCTAGTCTCCAGAGCTCTCTGCTACAGAGCAGACATGGGAAATAGCTCTGAGGAGGGTGCCTTCACGCTCCAGAGCACTGTCGATGCCTTACCTGGGCTTTGGAGACTAGGCACTGTGGCCTGTGGCTTTCACTGACTTTCCAGGTATCACTTCCCAGCCCCTTGTGATTTTCAGCCAGATGCAGCCTTGCAGGGTCTCTTCCTTAGAGTCAAAAAAGTTAGCCCAAGGGACTGCTTATTCAGTCTTCCCTCGTGCAAGAAATGTTTGGCTGTGAACACGCCAGAACAATGGCTCTGCTCCCAGGGCCTCAGTTTCCCAGTCAGAACAGACCTAGTCTCCAGAGCTCTCTGCTACAGAGCAGACATGGGGAAATAGCTCTGAGGAGGGTTCCTTGAGGCTCCCTGCCTTGGGGAAGCCTACCCGGGGCTGCTGGGGCCTAGGCACTGTGGCCTCTTTCACTGACTTTCCAGGTATCACTTCCCAGCCCCTTGTGATTTTCAGCCAGATGCAGCCTTGCAGGGTCTCTTCCTTAGAGTCAAAAAAAGTAGTAGCCCAAGGGACTGCTTATTCAGTCTTCCCTGGTGCAAGAGGTGTTTGGCTGTGAAGACGCCAGAACAATGGCTCTGCTCCCAGGGCCTCAGTTTCCCAGTCAGAAAAGACCTAGTCTCCAGAGCTCTCTGCTACAGAGCAGACATGGGGAAAAAGCTCTGTGGAGGGTGCCTTCACGTTCCAGGGCACTGTCGAAGCCTTACCTGGGCTTTGGAGCCTAGGCACTGTGGCCTCTTTCACTGACTTTCCAGGTATCACTTCCCAGCCCCTTGTGATTTTCAGCCAGATGCAGCCTTGCAGGGTCTCTTCCTTAGAGTCAAAAAAGGTAGCCCAAGGGACTGCTTATTCAGTCTTCCCTGGTGCAAGAGGTGTTTGGCTGTGAAGACGCCAGAACAATGGCTCTGCTCCCAGGGCCTCAGTTTCCCAGTCAGAACAGACCTAGTCTCCAGAGCTCTCTGCTACAGAGCAGACATGGGGAAAAAGCGCTGTGGAGGGTGCCTTCACGTTCCAGGGCACTGTCGAAGCCTTACCTGGGCTTTGGAGCCTAGGCACTGTGGCCTCTTTCACTGACTTTCCAGGTATCACTTCCCAGCCCCTTGTGATTTTCAGCCAGATGCAGCCTTGCAGGGTCTCTTCCTTAGAGTCAAAAAAGGTAGCCCAAGGGACTGCTTATTCAGTCTTCCCTGGTGCAAGAGGTGTTTGGCTGTGAAGACGCCAGAACAATGGCTCTGCTCCCAGGGCCTCAGTTTCCCAGTCAGAACAGACCTAGTCTCCAGAGCTCTCTGCTACAGAGCAGACATGGGGAAAAAGCTCTGAGGAGGGTTCCTTGACGTTCCCTGCCTTGGGGAAGCCCTACCCTGGGCTTTGGGCCTAGGCACTGTGGCCTCTTTCACTGACTTTCCAGGTATCACTTCCCAGCCCCTTGTGATTTTCAGCCAGATGCAGCCTTGCAGGGTCTCTTCCTTAGAGTCAAAAAAGGTAGCCCAAGGGACTGCTTATTCAGTCTTCCCTGGTGCAAGAGGTGTTTGGCTGTGAAGACGCCAGAACAATGGCTCTGCTCCCAGGGCCTCAGTTTCCCAGTCAGAACAGACCTAGTCTCCAGAGCTCTCTGCTACAGAGCAGACATGGGGAAATAGCTCTGAGGAGGGTTCCTTGAGGCTCCCTGCCTTGGGGAAGCCCTACCCGGGTGCTGGGGCCTAGGCACTGTGGCCTCTTTCACTGACTTTCCAGGTATCACTTCCCAGCCCCTTGTGATTTTCAGCCAGATGCAGCCTTGCAGGGTCTCTTCCTTAGAGTCAAAAAAGGTAGCCCAAGGGACTGCTTATTCAGTCTTCCCTGGTGGTGCAAGAGGTGTTTGGCTGTGAAGACGCCAGAACAATGGCTCTGCTCCCAGGGCCTCAGTTTCCCAGTCAGAACAGACCTAGTCTCCAGAGCTCTCTGCTACAGAGCAGACATGGGGAAAAAAAAAGCGCTGTGGAGGGTGCCTTCACGTTCCAGGGCACTGTCGAAGCCTTACCTGGGCTTTGGAGCCTAGGCACTGTGGCCTCTTTCACTGACTTTCCAGGTATCACTTCCCAGCCCCTTGTGATTTTCAGCCAGATGCAGCCTTGCAGGGTCTCTTCCTTAGAGTCAAAAAAGGTAGCCCAAGGGACTGCTTATTCAGTCTTCCCTGGTGCAAGAGGTGTTTGGCTGTGAAGACGCCAGAACAATGGCTCTGCTCCCAGGGCCTCAGTTTCCCAGTCAGAACAGACCTAGTCTCCAGAGCTCTCTGCTACAGAGCAGACATGGGGAAATAGCTCTGAGGAGGGTTCCTTGAGGTTCCCTGCCTTGGGGAAGCCCTACCCGGGTGCTGGGGAGCCTAGGCACTGTGGCCTCTTTCACTGACTTTCCAGGTATCACTTCCCAGCCCCTTGTGATTTTCAGCCAGATGCAGCCTTGCAGGGTCTCTTCCTTAGAGTCAAAAAAGGTAGCCCAAGGGACTGCTTATTCAGTCTTCCCTGGTGCAAGAGGTGTTTGGCTGTGAAGACGCCAGAACAATGGCTCTGCTCCCAGGGCCTCAGTTTCCCAGTCAGAACAGACCTAGTCTCCAGAGCTCTCTGCTACAGAGCAGACATGGGGAAAAAGCGCTGTGGAGGGTGCCTTCACGTTCCAGGGCACTGTCGAAGCCTTACCTGGGCTTTGGAGCCTAGGCACTGTGGCCTCTTTCACTGACTTTCCAGGTATCACTTCCCAGCCCCTTGTGATTTTCAGCCAGATGCAGCCTTGCAGGGTCTCTTCCTTAGAGTCAAAAAAGGTAGCCCAAGGGACTGCTTATTCAGTCTTCCCTGGTGCAAGAGGTGTTTGGCTGTGAAGACGCCAGAACAATGGCTCTGCTCCCAGGGCCTCAGTTTCCCAGTCAGAACAGACCTAGTCTCCAGAGCTCTCTGCTACAGAGCAGACATGGGGAAAAATAGCTCTGAGGAGGGTTCCTTGAGGCTCCCTGCCTTGGGGAAGCCTTACCTGGGCTTTGGAGCCTAGGCACTGTGGCCTCTTTCACTGACTTTCCAGGTATCACTTCCCAGCCCCTTGTGATTTTCAGCCAGATGCAGCCTTGCAGGGTCTCTTCCTTAGAGTCAAAAAAGGTAGCCCACTGACTTTCCAGGTATCACTTCCCAGCCCCTTGTGATTTTCAGCCAGATGCAGCCTTGCAGGGTCTCTTCCTTAGAGTCAAAAAAGGTAGCCCATGGGACTGCTTATTCAGTCTTC
>JAGTYA010001017.1:0-15051 GCA_024291935.2 Okapia johnstoni | reverse complement strand
GGTGTGTGGCTGTTAACACGCCACAAAAATGGGTTTGCCTTCAGGGCTCAGTTTCCCATTCAGACCAGGCCTAATCTACAGAGCTGTGTGCTACAGAGCACACATGGGGCAATAGCTCTGAGGAGTGTTCCTTGAGGTTCCCTGTTTTGGGGAAGCCCTACCCTGGGGCTGGGGCCTAGGCACTGTGGCCTTTTCCACTGACTTTCCAGGTAGCACTTTCCAGCCCCTTGTGATTTTCAGCCAAAGGCAGCCTGGCAGGGTCTCTTCCTTAGAGTCATACAAGGGAGCAGGCTGTTAAGACACCACAACAATGGGTTTTGCCTCCATGGCTCAGTTTCCCATTCAGACCAGGCCTGGTCACCAGAGCTCTCTGCTACAAAGAAGACATGTGGAGAAAGCGCTGTGGACGGTGCCTTCATGTTCCAGGGCCCTGTCGAAGCCTTACCTGGGCTTTGGGACCTAGGCACTATGGCCTCTCCAACTGACATTTCAGGTAGCACTTCCCAGCCCCTTGTGAGTTTCAGCCTCAAAGCAGAGTTTCAGGGTCTCTTCCTTAGAGTCATAAAAGGTAGCCCAAGGGAGTACTTACTCAATCTTCCCTGGTGAAAGAGGAGTTTGTCTGTGAAGAAGCCACAACAATGGGTCTGCTCCCAGGGCCTCAGTTTCTGGGCCAGAGCAGACGTAGCATCAAGAGCTCTCTGGTACAGAGCACACATGGGGCAATAACTCTTAGGAGTGTTCCTTGAGGTTCCCTGGCTTGGGGAAGCCCTACCCGGGCGCTGGGGACTAGGCACTGTGGCCTCTTCCACTGACTTTCCATGTAGCACTTTCCAGCCCCATGTGATTTTCAGCCAAAGGCAGCATGGCAGGTTCTCATCCTTAGAGCCATAAAAGGTAGCCCAATTGAGTGCTTATTCAATCTTCCCTGGTGCAAGAGGAGTTTGGCTGTTAAGACGCCAAAAAAACGGGTTTGCCTCAGGGCTCAGTTTCCCATTCAGACCGGGCCTAGTCTCCAGAGCTCTCTGATACAGAGCAGACATGTGGAAAAAGCGCTGTGGAGGGTACCTTCACGTTCCAGGGCTCTGTTGAAGCCTTATCTGGCCTTTGGGACCTAGGGACTATCGCCCCTACAACTGATATTCCAGGTAGCACTTCACAGCCCCATTTGATTTTCAGCCCCAAAGCAGAGTTTCAGGGTCTCTTCCTTAGAGTCATAAAAAGTAGCCCAAGGGAATGCTTATTCAATCTTCCCTGGTGCAAGAGGTGTTTGGCTGTTAAGAAAGCCACAACAATGGGTTTGCTCTCCAGGGCCTCAGTTTCCCAGTCAGACCATGTCTAGTCTCCAGAGCTCTCTGCTACAGAGCAGACATGGGGAAAAAGCGGGCTGTGGAAGGTGCCTTCACGTTCCCAGGCCCTGTCGAAGGGAATGGGACCTAGGCACTATGGCCCCTACAACTGATTTCCAGGTAGCACTTCCCAGCCCCTGGATTTTCAGCCCCAAAGCAGCGTTTTGGGTCTCTTCCTTAGAGTCATAAAACAAGCCCAAGGGGTGCTTATTCAATCTTCCCTGGTGCAAGAGGTGTTTGTTGTTAAGTCCCACAACAAATGGGGGTTTGCTCCCAGGCCTCAGTTTCCCATCAGACCAGAGTCTCCAGAGCTCTCTGCTACAGAGCAGACATGTGGAAAAAGCGCTGTCGAAGGTGCCTTCACGTTCCAGGGCACTGTCGAAGCCTTACCTGAGCCTTGGGACCTAGGCACTATGGCCCCTACAACTGACTTTCCAGGTAGCACTTCACAGCCCCTTTTGATTTTCAGCCCCAAAGCAGCGTTTCAGGGTCTCTTCCTTAGAGTCATAAAAGGTAGCCCAAGAGAGTGCTTATTCAATCTTCCCTGGTGCAAGAGGTGTTTTTCTGTGAAGAAGCCACTACAATGGGTCTGATCCCAGGGCCTCATTTTCGCAGTCAGAACAGACATAGACTGAGGAGCTCTCTGCTACAGAGCACACATGGGGCAATAGCTCTGATGAGTGTTCCTTGACGTTCCCTGTCTTGGGGAAGCCCTACCCGGGCGCTGAGGCCTAGGCACTGTGGCCTCTACCTCTGACTTTGCAGGTAGCACTTTCCATCCCCTTGTGATTTTCAGCCAAAGGCAGCCTGGCAGGGTCTCTTCCTTAGAGTCATAAAAGGTAGCCCAAGGGAGTGCTTATTCAATCTTCCCATGTGCAAGAGTTGTTTGACTGTTAAGACAACACAACAATGGGTTTGCCTCCAGGCCTCTGTTTCCCAGTCAGACCAGGCCTGGTCTCCAGAGCTCTCTGATACAGAGCAGATATGTTGAGAAAGCGCTGTGGAGGGTGCTTTGACGTTCCAGGGCACTTTCGAAGCCGTACCTGGGCTTTGGGACGTAGGCACTATGGCCCCTACAACTGACTTTCCAGGTAGCACTTCCCAGCCCCTTTTGATTTTCAGCGCCAAAGCAGCGTTTCAGGGTCTCTAACTTAGGGTCATAAAAGGTAGCCCAAGTGATTGCTTATTCAATCTTCCCTGGTGCAAGAGGTGTTTGTCTGTGAAGAAGCCACAAAAATGGGTCTGCACCCAGGGCCTCAGTTTCACAGTCAGAACAGACCTAGTCTCAAGAGCTCTCTGCTACAGAGCACACATAGGACAATAGCTCCATGGAGTGTTCCTTGAGGTTCCCTGGCTTGGGGAAGTCCTACCCGGGCGCTGGGGCCTAGGCACTGTTGCCTCTTCCACAGTCTTTCCAGGTAGCACTTTCCAGCGCCTTGTGATTTTCAGCCAAAGGCAGCCGGGCAGGGTCTCTTCCTTAGAGTCATAAAAGTCAGCCCAAGGGAGTGCTTATTCAATCTTCCCTGGTTCAAGAGGTGTTTGTCTGTGAAGAAGCCACAACAATGGGTCTGCTCCCAGGGCCTCAGTTTCCCAGTCAGAACAGACCTAGTCTCAAGAGCTCACTGCTACAGAGCACACATGGGGCAATAGCTCTGAGGAGTGTTCCTTGAGGTTCCCTGGCTTGGAGAAACCCTACCCGGGCGGTGGGGCCTAGGCACTGTGGGCTCTTCCACTGACTTTCCAGGTAGCACTTTCCAGCCCCTTGTGATTTTCAGCCAAATGCAGCGTTTCAGGTTTTCTTCCTTAGAGTCATAGAAGGTAGCCCAAGGGAGTGCTTATTCAATCTTCCCAGGTGCAAGAGGTGTTTGGCTGTTAAGACACCACAACAATGGGTTTGCCTCCAGGCCTCAGTTTCCCATTCAGAACAGGCCTAGTCTCCAGATCTCTCTGCTACAGAGCACACATGGGGCAGTAGCTCTGAGGAGTCTTCCTTGAGGTTCCCTGGCTTGGAAAATCCCTATCCGGGTGCTGGGGTCTAGGCACTGGGGCCTCTTCCACTGACATTCCAGGTAGCACTTTCCAGCCCCTTGTGATTTTCAGCCAAATTGAGCCTGGCAGGGTCTCTTCCTTAGAGTCGTAAAAGGTAGCCCAAGGAAGTGCTTATTCAATCTTCCAAGGTGCAAAAGCTGTTTGGCTGTTAAGCCACCACAACAATGGGTTTGCCTCGAGGACTCAGTTTCCCATTCAGACCAGGCCTAGTCTTCAAAGCTCTCTGCTACAGAGCAGATATGTGGAAAAAGCGCTGTGGAGGGTGCTTTCACTTTCCAGGGCACTGTTGAAGCCTTACCTGGGCTTTGGGACCTAGGCACTATGGTCCCTACAACTGACTTCCCAGGTAGCACTTCCCAGACCCTTGTGGTTTTCAGCCCCAAAGCGGCCTTTCAGGGTCTCTTACTTAGAGTCATAAAAGGTAGCCTAAATGGTGCTTATTCAATCTTCCCTGGTGAGAGATTTGTTTGTCTGTTAAAAAGCCACAACAATGGGTCTGTTTCCAGGGCCTCGGTTTCCCAGTCAGAACAGACCTAGTCTCAAGAGCTCTCTGCTGCAGAGCACAGAAGGGGCAGTAGCTCTGAGGAGTGTTCCTTGAGGTTCACTGGCTTTGGGAAGCCCTACCCGGGGGCTGGGACCTAGGCACTGTGGCCTCTTCCACTGACTTTTCAGGTAGCACTTTCCAGCCCCTTGTGATTTTCAGCCAAAGGCAGCCTGGCGGGGTCTTTTCCTTAAAGTTATAAAAGGTAGCCCAAGGGAGTGCTTATTCAATCTTCCCCGGTGCAAGAGGTGTTTGGCTGTTAAGACACAACAACAATGGGTGTGCCTCCAGGTCTCAGTTTCCCAGTCAGACCAGGCCTAGTCTGCAGAGCTCTCTGCTACAGAGCAGACATGTGGAAAAAGTGGTGTGGAGGGTGCCTTCACATTCCAGGGCACTGTCGAATGCATACCTGGTCTTTGGGACCTAGGCACTATGGCTCCTACAACTGACTTTCCAGGTAGCACTTCCCAGGCCCTTGTGATTTTCAGCCCCAAAGCGGCGTTTCAGGGTCTCTTACTTAGAGTCATAAAAGGTAGCCCAAAGGGTGCTTATTCAATCTTCCCTGGTGAGAGAGTTGTTTGTCCGTTAACAAGCCACAACAATGGGTCTGTTCCCAGGGCCTCGGTTTCCCAGTCAGAACAGACCTAGTCTCAAGAGCTCTCTGCTACAGAGCACACTTGGAGGAACAGTGGTGTGGAGAGTGCCTTGACGTTCCCGGGCACAGGGAAATCCCTACCAGGGAAGTGGGGCCTGGGAGCTCTGGCCGCTAAAACTGGCTTCCAAGTTAGAACTTCCCAGCCCGATGGCACCTGAACCTGGTGCATGCTCTTCAGGCTCTCTTCCTTGCAGCAGGAAAGGCAGTCCCAGAGAGTCGTTTTCCGCCTTCCCTCGTGGGGCAAGAGAGAAGCTCTTCAGACAACAAAACACTGGGGCTGTTCCAGGGCTTGACTTCCCAAGTCAGACCAGGCCTAGTCGTGCGAGCTCTCTGCTACAGAGCACACTTGGGGAAACAGTGGTGTGGAGGCTGCCTTGACATTCCCGGTCCCTGGGGAAGGCCTACCCGGGAAGTGGGGCCTAGGCGCTCCAGCCGCTGAAAACTAACTTCCCTGCTAGCACTTCCCAGTCCAATGTGATTTCCAGGTCAAATGCGGCCTAGCAGGCTTTATTCTTTGGAGGGAGCAAAGTGCAGCCCAAGGAAGTGCTGATTCAATCTGCCTTCCCGCATCAAGTGTTTTGGCTGTTCAGAAGCCACAACAAGGGTTCCTCCCAGGACCTCAATTTCCCAGTCAGACCAGTCCTAGTCTCGCGAGCTCTCTGCTACAGAGCACTCATTGGGAAACAACGGTGTGGAGGGTGCCTTGACGTTCCCGGGCACTGGGGAAGCCTTACCCGGGAAGTTGGGCCTTGGAGCTCTGCCTGCTAAAAACTGACTTCCCAGCTAGCACTTCCCAGCCCGATGGCACCTGCACCTGGTGCAGGCTCGGCAGGCTCTCTTCCTTGCAGGGAGGAAAGGCAGACACACAGAGTCGTTTTCAGGCTTCCCTCGTGGGGCAAATGTGAAGCTCTTCAGACAACAAAACACTCGGGCTGTTCCAGGGCTTGACTTCCAAATTCAGACCAGGCCTAGTCACTGGAGCTCTCTGCTAAAGAGCACACTTGGGGAAACAGTGGTGTGGAGGCTGCCTTGAGGTTTCCGGGCACTTGGAATGCCCTACCCTGGATGTGGGCCTAGGCACTCCAGCCGCTGAAAACTGACTTCCCAGCTAGCACTTGCCATTCCAATGTGATTTTCAGGGCGAATGCGGCCTAGCCGGCTGTCTTCTTTGGAGGGAGTAAATGTAGCCGAAGGGAATGCTTATTCAATCTTCCCTGGTGCAACAGGTTTTTGGCTGTTAAGAATCCACAACAATGGGTTTGCCTCCAGGACTCAATTTACTAGTCAGACTAGGACTAGTCTCCAGAGCTCTCTGCCACAGAGCAGATATGTGGAAAATGTTCAGTGGACGGTGCCTTCACGTTCCAGGGCACTTTCTAAGCCTTTCCTGGGCAGTGAGTCCTACTCGTTATGGCCCCTACACACACACCTCACAGGTAACATTCCCAACCGCATGTGATTTTTTCAGCACGAGGGCGGCATCGCAGGCTCTCTTCCATGGAGGAAGCAAAAGGCCGCCAAAGGTATTGCTTTTTCCATCCTCCCGCGAACAGCAAGTTTTGGACTGTTCAGAAGCCCCTACAATGGTTCTGTTCCAAGGGCCTCAGTTTCCCAGTCAGACCAAACCTAGTCTCAAGAGCTCTCTGCTACAGAGTACACATGGGGCAATAGCTCTGAGGAGTGTTCCTTGAGGTTCCCTGGCTTGGGGAAGCCGTATCCGGGTGGTGGGGCCTAGGCACTGTGGCCTCTTCCACTGACTTTCCTGGTAGCACTTTCCAGTCCCTTGTGATTTTCAGCCAAAGGCATCCAGGCAGGGTCACTTCCTTAGAGTCATAAAACGTAGCACAAGGGAGTGCTTATTCAATCTTCCCAGGTGCAAGAGGTGTTTGGCTGTTAAGACACCACAACAATGGTTATGCCTCGAGGCCTCAGTTTCCAAGTCATACCAGGCCTAGTCTGCAGAGCTCTCTTCTACAGAGCAGACATGTGGGAAAAGCACTGTGGAGGGTGCCTTCACGTTCCAGGGCACTGTCGAAGCCTTACCTGGGCTTTGGAACCAAGGCACTATGGCCCCTACAACAGAATTTCCAGGTAGCACTTCCCAGCCCCTTGTGATTTTCAGCCCCAAAGCAGCGTTTCATGGTCTCTTCCTTAGAGTCATAAAAGGTAGCCCAAGGAGTGCTTATTCAATATTCCCTGGTGCAAGAGGTGTTTGTCTGTGAAGAAGCCACAACAATGTGTCTGTTCCCAGGGCTTCAGTTTCCCAGTAAGAACAGACCTAGTCTCAAGAGCTCTCTGCTACAGAGCACACTTGGGGAAACAGTGGTGTGGAGGCTGCCTTGATGTTCCTGGGCACTGGGGAAGCCCTACCCTGGAAGTGGGGACTAGACGCTACAGCCGCTGAAAACAGACTTCCAAGCTAACACTTCCCAGTCCAATGTGAATTTCAGGTCAAATGCGGCCTAGCAGGCTGTCTTCTTTGGAGGGAGCAAATGCAGTCCAAGGGAGTGCTGATTCAATCCGCCTTCCCACATCAAGTGTTGGGCAATTGAGAAGCCACAACCAAGGCTTCCTCCCAGGACCTCAGTTTCCTACTTAGAGCAGGCCTAGTCTCGCAAGCCCGCTGATAAATGGCACACATTGGGAAATATCGGTGTGGAGGCTGCCTTGACGTTCCCGGGCACTGGGGAAGCCCTACCCGGGAAGAGGTGCCTAGGCGCTCCAGCCACTGAAAACTGACTTCCCAGCTAGCACTTCCCCGTTCAATGTGATTTTCAGCCCGAATGCAACCTAGGAGGCCGTCTTCCTTGGAGGGAGAAAAGGCAGCCCAACAAAGTGCTGATTCTATCCTCCTTCGCAAAGCAAGTGTGGCACTGTTCACAAGCCACAAAATGCGTCTGATTCCAGAGCTTCAGTTTCCTAGTCAGACCAGGCCTAGTCTCGCAAGCTCTATGCTACAGAGCACATATTGGGAAACAAAGCTGTGGAGGCTGCCTTACCGTTCCCGGCACTGGGAAAGACCTACCCGGGAAGTGGGGCCTGGGAGCTCTGGCCGCTAAAAACTGACTTCCCAGCAAGAACTTCCCAGCCGGATGGCACCTGCACCTGGTGCAGGCTCGGCAGGCTCTCTTCCTTGCAGGGAGGAAAGACAGTCACACAGAGTCGTTTTCAGGCTTCCCTCGTGGGGCAAGAGAGAAGCTCTTCAGACACCAAAACACTGGGGCTGTTCCAGGGCTTGACTTCCGAAGTCAGACCAGGCCGAGTGCCGCGAGCTCTCTGCAACAGGGCACACTTGGGGAAACAATGGTGTGGAGGCTGCCTTGATGTTCCTGGGCACTGGGAAAGCCCTACCCTGGAAGTGAGGACTAGGCGCTCCAGCCGCTGAAAACTGACTTCCCAGCTAGCACTTCCCAGTTCAATGTGATTTTCAGGTGAAATGCGGCCTAGCCGGCTGTCTTCTTTGGAGGGAGCAAATGCAGCCCAAGGAAGTGCTGATTCAATTCCCCTTCCCGCATCAAGTGTTGGGCTGTTGAGAAGCCACAACCAAGGGTTCCTCCCAGGACCTCAGTTTTCTAGTCAGACCAGGTCTAGTCCCGCGAGCTCTCTGCTACAGAGTACACATTGGGAAACATCGGTGTGGAGGGTGCCTTGATATTCCCGGGCACTGGGAAGCCCTACCTGGGAAGTGGGGCCTGGGAGTTCTGCCCGTTAAAAACTGACTTCCCAGCTAGCACTTCCCAGCCCGAAGGCACCTGAACCTGGTGCAGGCTCGGCAGGCTCTCTTCCTTGCAGGGAGAAAAGGCGGACCCACAGAGTCATTTTCAGGCTTCCCTCGTGGTGCAAGAGTGAAGCTCTTCAGACACCTAAAACACTGGGGGTGTTCCAGAGCTTAACTTCCCAAGTCAGACCAGGCCTAGTTGCGCGACCTCTCTGCTACAGAGCACACTTGGGGAAACAGTGGTGTGGAGGGTGCCTTGACGTTCCTGGGCACTGGGATAGCACTACCCGGAAAGAGGGAACTAGGCTCTGCAGCTGCTGAAAACTGGCTCTCCAGCTAACACTTCCCAGTCCAATGTGATTTTCAGGTCAAATGCGGCCTAGCAGTCTGTCTTCTTTAGAGGGAGCAAATGCAGCCCAAGGAATTGCTGATTCAATTCCCCTTCCCGCATCAAGTGTTGGGCTTTTCAGAAGCCAAAACCAAGGGATAATCCCAGGACCTCAGTTTTCTAGTCAGACCAGGTCTAGTCTCGCAAGCTCTCTGCTACAGAGCACACATTGCGAATCAAAGTTGTGGAGGGTGCCTTGACGTTCCCGGGGACTGGGAAAGCCCTACCCGGGAAGTGGGGCCTGGGAGCTCTGGCCGCTAACAAGTGACTTCCCAGCTAGCACTTTCCAGCCCGATGCCACCTGCACATGGTGCAGGCTCGGCAGGCTCTCTTCCTTGCAGGGAGGAAAAACAGCCCCACAGAGTCGTTTTCAGGCTTCCCTCGCGGGCCAACAGAGAAGCTCTTCAGACACCAGAACACTGGGGCTGCTCCAGGGCTTGACTTCCCAAGTCAGACCAGGCCTATTCGCGCGAGCTCTCTGCTACAGAGCACACTTGAGGAAACAATGGTGTGGAGGTTGACTTGATGTTCCCGGGCACTGGGAAAGCCCTACCATGGAAGTGGGGACTAGACGCTACAGCCGCTGAAAACAGACTTCCAAGCTAACACTTCCCAGTCCAATGTGATTTTCAGGTCAAATGCGGCCTAGCCGGCTGTCTTCTTTGGAGGGAGCAAATGCAGTCGAAGGGAGTGCTGATTCAATCCGCATTCCCGCATCAAGTGTTCGGCTCTTCAGAAGCCACAACCAAGGGTTCCTCCCAGGACCTCAGTTTCCTAGTCAGTCCAGGTCTAGTCTCGCGAGATCTCTGCTGCAGAGCACACATTGGGAAACAACGGTGTGGAGAGTGCCTTGATGTTCCCGGGCACTGGGGAAGCCCTACCCGGGAAGTGGGGCGTCAGTGCTCCAGCCGCTGAAAACTAACTTCCCAGCTAGCACATCCCCGTACAATGTGATTTTGAGCCCGAATGCGGCCTAGCAGGCCGTCTTACTTGGAGGGAGAAAAGGGAGCCCAACGGATTGCTGATTCAATCCTCCTTCACACAGCAAGTGTGGGGCTGTTCAGAAGCCATAAAATGGGTCTGATTCCAGAGACTCAGTTTCCTAGTCAGACCAGGCCTAATCTCGCAAGCTCTCTGCTACAGAGCACACATTGGGAAACAAAGTTGTGGAGGGTGCCTTGACGTTCCCGAGCACTGGGAAAGCCCTCCCCGGGATGTGTGGCCTCGGAACTCTGGCCACTAAAAACTGACTTCCCAAATAGCACTTCCCAGCCCGATGGCACCTGCACCTGTTGCAGGCTCGGCAGGCTCTCTTCCTTGCAGGGAGGTAAGGCAACCCCAGAGAGTCGTTTTCAGGCTTCCCTCGCGGGGCAAGAGAGAAGCTCTTCAAACACCGAAACACTGGGTATGTTCCAGGGCTTGACTTCCCAAGTCACACCAGGCCTAGTCGCGCGAGCTCTCTGCTAAATAGCACACTTGGGGAAACAATGGTGTGAAGGCTGCCTTGATGATCCCGGACAGTGGGGAAGCCCTACATGGGAAGTGGGGCCTAGGTGCTCCAGCCGCTGCAAACTGACTTCCGAGCTAGCACTTCCCAGTCCGATGTCATTTTCAGCCCGAATGCGGCCTAGCAGGACGTCTTCCTTGGAGGGAGAAAAAGCAGCCAAACAGAGTGCTGATTCAATCCTCCTTCTCACAGCAAGTCTGGGGCTGTTCAGAAGCCACAAAATGGGTCTGATTCCAGAGCTTCAGTTTCCTATTCAGACCAGGCCAAGTCTCGCAAGCTCTCTGCTGCAGAGCACACATTGGTCATCAAAGTTGTGGAGGGTGCCTTGATGTTCCCTGGCACTGGGAAAGCCCTACCCGGGAAGTGGCGCCTAGGAGCTCTGGCTGCTAGAAACTGACTTCCCAGCTAGCACTTCCCAGCCAGATAGCACCTGCACCTGGTGCAGGCTCGGCAGGCTCTCTTCCTTGCAGGGAGGAAAGGCAGCCCCAGAGAGTCGTTTTCAGGCTTCCCTCGCGGGGCAAGAGAGAAGCTCTTCAGACATCAAAACACTGGGTCTGTTCCAGGGCTTGACTTCCCAAGTCAGACCAGGCCTAGTCACGCGAGCTCTCTGCTACAGAGCACACTTGGGGAACCAGTGGTGTGGAGGCTGCCTTGACGTTCCCGGTCACTGGGAAAGCCCTACCCTGGAAGTGGGACTAAGCACTCCAGCCGCTGAAAACTGACTTTCCAGCTAGCACTTCCCAGTCCAACGTGATATTCAGTTCAAATGCGATCTAGCAGGCTGTCTTCTTTGGAGGGAGTAAATGCAGCCCAAGGGAGTGCTTATTCAATCTTCCCTGGTGCAACAGGGGTTTGGCTGTTAAGAATCCACAACAATGGATTTGCCTCCAGGCCTCAATTTACTAGTCAGACCAGGACTAGTCTCCAGAGCTCTCTGCCTCAGAGCAGATATGTGGAAAATGTTCAGTGGACGGTGCCTTCACGATCCAGGGCACTTTCTAAGCCTTACCTTGGCAGTGAGTCCTACTCTCTATGGCCCCTACAAACACACCTCCCAGGTAAAATTCCCAGCCCCATGTGATTTTCAGCCCGAGGGTGGCGTCGCAGGCTCTCTTCCATGGAGGGAGCAAAGGCCGCCCAAGTTATTGCTTTTTCAATCCCCCCGCGAACAGCAAGTTTTGGACTGTTCAGAAGCCCTTACAATGATTTTGTTCCCAAGGCCTCGTTTCCCAGTTAGACCAGACCTAGTCTCACGAGCTCTCTACTACAGAGTACACATGGGGCTTTAGCTCTGAGGAGGGTGCCTTGACATTCCCGCGCCCCTGTGGAAGCTCTACCCAGGCGGTGGGGACTAGGCACTATGGACCCTACAACTGACTTTCCAGGTAGCACTTTCCCGCCCCTTGTGATTTTCAGCCAAAGGCAGCCTGGCAGGGTGTCTTCCTTAGAGTCAAAAAAGGTAGCCCAAGGGAGTGCTTATTCAGTCTTCCCTGGTGCAAGAGGTATTTGTCTGTGAAGATGTCACAACAATCGCTCTGTTCCCAGGGACTCAGTTTCCCAGTCAGAACAGACCTAGTCTCAAGAGCTCTCTGCTACAGAGCACACATGGGGCAATAGCTCTGAGGAGTGTTCCTTGACGTTCCCTGGCTTGGGCAAGCCCTACCCGGGCGGTGGGGCCTAGGCACTGTGGCCTCTTCCACTGACTTTCCAGGTAGCACTTTCCAGCCCCTTGTGATTTTCAGCCAAAGGCAGCCTGGCAGGGTCTCTTCCTTAGAGCCATAAAAGGTAGCCAAAGGGAGTGCTTATTCAATCTTCCCAGGTGCAAGAGGTGTTTGGCTATTAAGACTCCACAACAATGGGTTTGCCTCGAGGCCTCAGTTTCCCAGTCAGACCAGGCCTTGTCTCCAGAGCTCCCTGCTACAGAGCAAACATGTGGAAAAAGCACTGTGGAGGATGCCTTCACGTTCCAGGTCACTGTCGTAGCCTTACCTGGGCTGTGGGACCTAGGCACTATGGCCCCTACACCTGACTTTCCAGGTAGCACTTCCCAGCCCCTTGTGATTTTCAGCCCCAAAGCAGCGTTTCAGGGTCTCTTCCTTAGAGTCATAAAAGGTAGCCCAATGGAGTGCTTATTCAATCTTCCCTGGTGCAAGAGGTGTTTGGCTGTTAAGACACCCCAACAATGGATTTGCCTCCAGGCCTCAGTTTCCTATTCAGAAAAGGCCTGGTCTCCAGATCTCTCTGTTAAAGAGCAGATATGTGGAAAAAGCACAGTGGAGGTTGCCTTCACGTTCCAGGGCACTGTCGAAGCCTTACCTGGGCTTTGGGACCTAGGCACTATGGCCCCTACAACTGACTTTCCAGGGAGAACTTCCCAGCCACTTGTGATTTTCAGCCCCAAAGCAGCGTTTCAGGGTCTCTTCCTTAGAGTCATAAAAGGTAGCCTAAGGGAGTGCTTATTCATTCTTTCCAGGTGCAAGAGGTGTTTGGCTGTTAAGACACCACAACAATGGGTTTGCCTCGAGGCCTCAGTTTCCCATTCAGACCAGGCCTAGTCTCCAGAGCTCTCTGCTACACAGCAGACATGTGGGAAAAGCGCTATGAAGGGTGCCTTCACGTTTCAGGGCACTGTCGAAGCCTTACCCGGGTGGTGGGCCCTAATTCCTAGTGCCCCTACAAACATACTTCCCAGGTTGCAGTTCCTAGCCCCATGTGATTTCAACCTGAGGGCGGCGTGGCAGTATCTCTTCCATGGAGGGAGCAAAGGCAGCACAAGTTATTGCTTTTTCCATCTTTCCTCAAACACCAAGTGTTGGGCTGTTTAGATGCCCTTACAATGGGTCTGCTCCAAGGGCCTCAGTTTCCCATTTAGAACAGACATTGTCTCAAGAGCTCTATGCTACAGACCACACATGGGGCAATAGCTCTGAGGAGGGTGCCTTGACGTTCCTGGGCCCTGCGGAAGCCCTAGCCGGGCGATGGGGACAAGCTCTATGGACCCTACCACTGTCTTTCCAGTTAGCACTTTCCAGCCCCTTTTGATTTTCAGCCCCAAAGCATCCTGTCAGGGTGTCTTCCTTAGAGCCATGAAAGGTAGCCCAAGCAAGTGCTTCTTCAATCATTCCTGGTACAACAGTTGTTTGGCTGTTAAGAAGCCACAACAACGGTTTTGCCTCCAGGCGTCAGTTTCCTAGTCAGACCAGGCCTAGTCTCCAGAGCTCTCTGCTACAGAGAAGACAGGTGGAAAAAGGGCAGTGGAGGGAGCCTTCACTTTCCAGGGAAGTGTCGAAGCCTTACCCGGGCGGTTGGCCCTAATGTCTACGGCCCCCACAAACATACTTCCCAGGTAGCAGTTGCCAGCCACATGTGATTTTCAGGCTGAGGGTGGCGTGGCATGATCTCTTCCATGGAGGGAGCAACGGCAGCCCAAGGTGTTGCTTTTTCCATCATCCCTCGAACAGCAAGTGTTCTGCTGTTCAAAAGCCCCTACAATGGTTCTCTTCCCAGGGCCTCAGTCTCACAGTCAGAACAGACCTAGTCTTAAGAACTCCCTGCTACAGAGCACACATGGGGCATTAGCTCTGAGGAGGGTGCCTTGACATTCCCAGGCCCAGGGTAAGCCCTACCTGGGCCGTGGGGCCTAGGTTCTATGGTCCCTAGCACTGACTTTCCAGCTAGCACTTTCCAGCCCCTTGTGATTTTCTGCCCCATGGAAGACTGGCAGTGTCTCTTCCTTAGAGTCATAAAAGGTAGCCCAAGGGAGTGCTTATTCAATCTTTCCTGGCGAAACAGGTGTTTGGCTATTAAGAAGCCACAACAATGGATTTGCCTCCAGGCCCCCGTTTCCTAGTCAGAAAAGGAATAGTCTCTAGAGCTCTCTGCTACAGAGCAGATATGTGGAAAATGTGCAGTGGAAGGTGCCCTCACGTTCCAGGGCACTTTCTAAGCCTTACCTAGGCAGTGAGTTCTACTCACTGTGGCCCCTACAAACTCACCTCCCAGGTAACATTCCCAGCCCCATGTGATTTTGAGCCCGAGGGTGGCGTGGCAGGCTCTCTTCCATGGAGGGAGCAAAGGCAGCCCAAGATATTGCTTTTTTCAACCTCCCTCGAACAGCAAGTGTTGGACTCTTCAGAAGCCCCTACAATGCTTCTGTACTCAGGGGCTCAGTTTCCCAGTCAGAACAGACCTAGTCTCAAGAGCTCTCTGCTACAGAGCACACATGGGGCAATAGCTCTGAGGAGGGTTCCTTGAGGTTCCCTGGCTTGGGAAGCCCTACCCGGGAGGTGGGGCCTAGGCACTGTGGCCTCTACCACTGACTTTCCAAGTAGCACTTTCCAGCCCCTTGTGATTTTCCGCCAAATGCAGCCTGGCAGGGTCTCTTCCTTAGAGTCATAAAAGGTAGCCCAAGGGAGTGCTTATACAATCTTCTCTGGTTCAAGAGGTGTTTGGCTGTTAAGAAGTCACAACAGTGGGTTTGCCTCCAGGCCTCATTTCACGAGTCAGACCAGGCCTAGTCTCCCGAGCTCTCTGCTACAGAGCAGACATGTGGAAAAAGCGCTGTGGAGGGTGCCTTCACGTTCCAGGGCACTGACAAATCCTTACCTGGGCAGTGGGCCCTAATCGCTATGGACCCTACAAATGGACTTCCCAGGTAGCACTTTTCAGCCCCATGTGATTTTCAGCCTGAGGGTAGCGTGACATGCTCTGTTCCATGGAGGGAGCAAAGGCAGCACAAGGTATTGCTTCTTTCCATCCTCCCTCGAACAGCAAATGTTGGGCTGTTCAGAAGCCCCAACAATGGTTCTGTTCCCAGGGCCACAGTCTCCCAGTCAGAACAGACCTAG
>JAGTYA010001016.1:0-15066 GCA_024291935.2 Okapia johnstoni | reverse complement strand
AGAGGGGCTCTGGAGACTAGGTCTGTTCTGACGTGGAAACTGGGCCCTGGGAGCAGAGCCATTGTAGGTCTGTTCTGACTGGGAAACTGAGGCCCTGGGAGCAGAGCCCATTGTTCTGGCGTCTTCACAGCCAAACACCTCTTGCACCAGGGAAGACTGAATAAGCAGTCCCTTGGGCTACCTTTTTTGACTCTAAGGAAGAGACCCTGCAAGGCTGCATCTGGCTGAAAATCACAAGGGGCTGGGAAGTGATACCTGGAAAGTCAGTGAAAGAGGCCTGCCTAGGCTCCAAAGCCCAGGTAAGGCTTCGACAGTGCCCTGGAACGTGAAGGCACCCTCCACAGCGCTTTTTTCCCCATGTCTGCTCTGTAGCAGAGAGCTCTGGAGACTAGGTCTGTTCTGACTGGGAAACTGAGGCCCTGGGAGCAGAGCCATTGTTCTGGCGTCTTCACAGCCAAACACCTCTTGCACCAGGGAAGACTGAATAAGCAGTCCCTTGGGCTACCTTTTTTGACTCTAAGGAAGAGACCCTGCAAGGCTGCATCTGGCTGAAAATCACAAGGGGCTGGGAAGTGATACCTGGAAAGTCAGTGAAAGAGGCCACAGTGCCTAGGCTCCAGCACCCGGGTAGGGCTTTCCCACAGTGCAGGGAGCCTCAAGGAACCCTCCTCAGAGCTATTTCCCCATGTCTGCTCTGTAGCAGAGAGCTCTGGAGACTAGGTCTGTTCTGACTGGGAAACTGAGGCCCTGGGAGCAGAGCCATTGTTCTGGCGTCTTCAGCCAAACACCTCTTGCACCAGGGAAGACTGAATAAGCAGTCCCTTGGGCTACCTTTTTTGACTCTAAGGAAGAGACCCCTGCAAGGCTGCATCTGGCTGAAAATCACAAGGGGCTGGGAAGTGATACCTGGAAAGTCAGTGAAAGAGGCCACAGTGCCTAGGCTCCCAAAGCCCGGGTAGGGCTTCCCCAAGTGCAGGGAGCGTCAAGGAACCCTCCTCAGAGCTATTTCCCCATGTCTGCTCTGTAGCAGAGAGCTCTGGAGACTAGGTCTGTTCTGACTGGGAAACTGAGGCCCTGGGAGCAGAGCCATTGTTCTGGCGTCTTCACAGCCAAACACCTCTTGCACCAGGGAAGACTGAATAAGCAGTCCCTTGGGCTACCTTTTTTGACTCTAAGGAAGAGACCCTGCAAGGCTGCATCTGGCTGGCTGAAAATCACAAGGGGCTGGGAAGTGATACCTGGAAAGTCAGTGAAAGAGGCCACAGTGCCTAGGCTCCAAAGCCCAGGTAAGGCTTCGACAGTGCCCTGGAACGTGAAGGCACCCTCCACAGCGCTTTTTCCCCATGTCTGCTCTGTAGCAGAGAGCTCTGGAGACTAGGTCTGTTCTGACTGGGAAACTGAGGCCCTGGGAGCAGAGCCATTGTTCTGGCGTCTTCACAGCCAAACACCTCTTGCACCAGGGAAGACTGAATAAGCAGTCCCTTGGGCTACCTTTTTTGACTCTAAGGAAGAGACCCTGCAAGGCTGCATCTGGCTGAAAATCACAAGGGGCTGGGAAGTGATACCTGGAAAGTCAGTGAAAGAGGCCACAGTGCCTAGGCTCCAAAGCCCAGGGGTAAGGCTTCGACAGTGCCCTGGAACCTGAAGGCACCCTCCTCAGAGCTTTTTTCCCCATGTCTGCTCTGTAGCAGAGAGCTCTGGAGACTAGGTCTGTTCTGACTGGGAAACTGAGGCCCTGGGAGCAGAGCCATTGTTCTGGCGTCTTCACAGCCAAACACCTCTTGCACCAGGGAAGACTGAATAAGCAGTCCCTTGGGCTACCTTTTTTGACTCTAAGGAAGAGACCCTGCAAGGCTGCATCTGGCTGAAAATCACAAGGGGCTGGGAAGTGATACCTGGAAAGTCAGTGAAAGAGGCCACAGTGCCTAGGCTCAGCAAGCCCAGGTAAGGCTTCGACAGTGCCCTGGAACGTGAAGGCACCCTCCACAGAGCTTTTTCCCCATGTCTGCTCTGTAGCAGAGAGCTCTGGAGACTAGGTCTGTTCTGACTGGGAAACTGAGGCCCTGGGAGCAGAGCCATTGTTCTGGCGTCTTCACAGCCAAACACCTCTTGCACCCAGGGAAGACTGAATAAGCAGTCCCTTGGGCTACCTTTTTTGACTCTAAGGAAGAGACCCTGCAAGGCTGCATCTGGCTGAAAATCACAAGGGGCTGGGAAGTGATACCTGGAAAGTCAGTGAAAGAGGCCACAGTGCCTAGGCCCCAAACCCGGGTAGGGCTTCCAAGGCAGGGAGCCTGAAGGAACCCTCCTCAGAGCTATTTCCCCATGTCTGCTCTGTAGCAGAGAGCTCTGGAGACTAGGTCTGTTCTGACTGGGAAACTGAGGCCCTGGGAGCAGAGCCATTGTTCTGGCGTCTTCACAGCCAAACACACCTCTTGCACCAGGGAAGACTGAATAAGCAGTCCCTTGGGCTACCTTTTTTGACTCTAAGGAAGAGACCCTGCAAGGCTGCATCTGGCTGAAAATCACAAGGGGCTGGGAAGTGATACCTGGAAAGTCAGTGAAAGAGGCCACAGTGCCTAGGCCCCAGCACCCAGGTAAGGCTTCCCAAGGCAGGGAGCCTCAAGGAACCCTCCTCAGAGCTATTTCCCCATGTCTGCTCTGTAGCAGAGAGCTCTGGAGACTAGGTCTGTTCTGACTGGGAAACTGAGGCCCTGGGAGCAGAGCCATTGTTCTGGCGTCTTCACAGCCAAACACCTCTTGCACCAGGGAAGACTGAATAAGCAGTCCCTTGGGCTACCTTTTTTGACTCTAAGGAAGAGACCCTGCAAGGCTGCATCTGGCTGAAAATCACAAGGGGCTGGAAGTGATACCTGGAAAGTCAGTGAAAGAGGCCACAGTGCCTAGGCCCCAGCACCCGGGTAGGGCTTCCCCAAGGCAGGGAGCCTCAAGGAACCCTCCTCAGAGCTATTTTCCCCATGTCTGCTCTGTAGCAGAGAGCTCTGGAGACTAGGTCTGTTCTGACTGGGAAACTGAGGCCCTGGGAGCAGAGCCATTGTTCTGGCGTCTTCACAGCCAAACACCTCTTGCACCAGGGAAGACTGAATAAGCAGTCCCTTGGGCTACCTTTTTTGACTCTAAGGAAGAGACCCTGCAAGGCTGCATCTGGCTGAAAATCACAAGGGGCTGGGAAGTGATACCTGGAAAGTCAGTGAAAGAGGCCACAGTGCCTAGGCTCCAAAGCCCAGGTAAGGCTTCGACAGTGCCCTGGAACGTGAGGGGCACCCTCCACAGAGCTATTTCCCCATGTCTGCTCTGTAGCAGAGAGCTCTGGAGACTAGGTCTGTTCTGACTGGGAAACTGAGGCCCTGGGAGCAGAGCCATTGTTCTGGCGTCTTCACAGCCAAACACCTCTTGCACCAGGGAAGACTGAATAAGCAGTCCCTTGGGCTACCTTTTTTGACTCTAAGGAAGAGACCCTGCAAGGCTGCATCTGGCTGAAAATCACAAGGGGCTGGGAAGTGATACCTGGAAAGTCAGTGAAAGAGGCCACAGTGCCTAGGCCCCCAGCACCCGGTAGGGCTTCCCCAAGGCAGGGAGCCTCAAGGAACCCTCCTCAGAGCTATTTTTCCCCATGTCTGCTCTGTAGCAGAGAGCTCTGGAGACTAGGTCTGTTCTGACTGGGAAACTGAGGCCCTGGGAGCAGAGCCATTGTTCTGGCGTCTTCACAGCCAAACACCTCTTGCACCAGGGAAGACTGAATAAGCAGTCCCTTGGCTACCTTTTTTGACTCTAAGGAAGAGACCCTGCAAGGCTGCTGCATCTGGCTGAAAATCACAAGGGGCTGGGAAGTGATACCTGGAAAGTCAGTGAAAGAGGCCACAGTGCCCTAGGCTCCAAAGCCCAGGTAAGGCTTCGACAGTGCCCTGGAACGTGAAGGCACCCTCCACAGCGCTTTTTCCCCATGTCTGCTCTGTAGCAGAGAGCTCTGGAGACTAGGTCTGTTCTGACTGGGAAACTGAGGCCCTGGGAGCAGAGCCATTGTTCTGGCGTCTTCACAGCCAAACACCTCTTGCACCAGGGAAGACTGAATAAGCAGTCCCTTGGGCTACCTTTTTTGACTCTAAGGAAGAGACCCTGCAAGGCTGCATCTGGCTGAAAATCACAAGGGGCTGGGAAGTGATACCTGGAAAGTCAGTGAAAGAGGCCAGAGTGCCTAGGCTCCAAAGCCCAGGTAAGGCTTCGACAGTGCCCTGGAACGTGAAGGCACCCTCCACAGCGCTTTTTCCCCATGTCTGCTCTGTAGCAGAGAGCTCTGGAGACTAGGTCTGTTCTGACTGGGAAACTGAGGCCCTGGGAGCAGAGCCATTGTTCTGGCGTCTTCACAGCCAAACACCTCTTGCACCAGGGAAGACTGAATAAGCAGGCCACAGTGCCATAGGCCTTTTGAATTCTCCAAAAAGAGCCCAGGTGAGGGCATCGACAGTGCCCTGAGAATACGTGAAGAGCATCCCTCCACTGACAGCGCTTTTTCCTCCCCCAAGTTCTGCCTCAGTAGCAGAGAGCTCCTGGAAGACTCGGTCTCGTTCTCTCGACTGCTTATTTCCTGAGGTCTCCCTATAGAACAGAGATCTGGAGACTAAGTCTGTTCTGACTGCTGGTCTGGCGGTGGTCTTCACAGCCATTGTTCTGGTGTCTTGCTATGCCAAAACACCTCTTGCACAAAGGGATATAATGAAGTAAAACAGTCCGCCCCACGTGGCTGATACCATTTTTTGATACATAAGGAAGAGCACCCTGCAAGGTCTTGCATCTTCTGGCTTAAAATCACACAAAAGGGCTGGTATAGTGAATACCTGGAAAATGTCATCTGAATAGAGAGCACACGTGCCCCATAGCACCAAGCCAGCCCACTGAATTGCTCAGGCAGTGCCCTGGAAACGTGAAGGTCACATGACCCAGTCTGGCAGTAGGCACCCTCCCTCAGTCTGCCCTGCTTTTCCCCATGGTCCTGCTCTGTAGCAGAGAGCTCTGGAGAACTAGAGTCTGTTTCTGAACGTGGGAAAATATGAGGCCCTGGGAGCAGAGCCATTTTCTGCGGCGTCTTCACAGCCAAACACCTCTTGCACCAGGGAAATACTGAATAAGCAGTCAGTCCTTGGGCTAACCTTTTTTTTGACTCTAAAAAAAGTCAACCCTGCAAGAAACTGCATCATGGGCGAAAATCACAAGGGGCTGGGAAGTGATACATGCAGAAGTGAGTGAAAGAAGGGCTTAGCTGCATCTGGTGGCAGTAAAATCACAAGTGAGTGGCTTCGAATGAAAACCTGGAAGTGAAGGCACCGTGAAAAAATGAGCCACAGTGCCCTAGGCTTATTACTTGCTCCAAATCCCAGGTAAGAGGTGAAGTGCTGACTGAAACACATGACGGCCCTGGGCGCAGAGCGTTGTAATTGTGGCAAAAAAGCAAAAAAAGAAAACAACCCTACCTGCACCAGAATAGGAATGGAAAAACTAGGCCCAAACCCCTCCACAAAAACTGAAGGGAAGAGGAAAAAGAGCAAAAAACAGCGCGTTTTTTTTTTTTTTTTTCACAAGGGGGCTAGGGAATTCATACCTCCACAATAATTGAACGATGGCCACAGTGTACTACAATACAGGACCACAAGTGGGCGCTTTTTTTTTATTTTTTTTTTTTTTTTCTCTTTTTTTTTTAGGTTTCTTTTCTTTTTTTTTTTATTTATTTCGAGAGCCTTTGGCAGAGTATTTTGTATTATTTGTTTTTATTTTAGGGCCCTTTTGTAGGAGCCATTTTATTTTTTTTTTTTCAGTCCAAAACACCTTTGGCACCAGGGAAGACTGAATAAGCCAGTTCTTATATTTTTCTTTTTTTTTTATTTTTTCTTTTTTTTTTTTTTCTTTACTTTGGCCTGAAAACCACAAGGGCTGGGAATAGTGTGGAAGACAAAAATTCAAAGCTCATTTTTTAAGATTTTTTATTTTTTTTTTCCAATTTTTTTTATTTAATTTTTCGACAGTTTTTTTTTTTTTTTTTTTTTTTTTTTTCCTTTTTTTTTCTATTCATCGCCATGTCTAGCCTCTGTGACAGAGAGCTTTCTGGGAAGTATAAGTTCTGTTCTGACTTGGGAAAACAGAGGTCGCTCGTGGAGCAGGCAGCAAATTTGTTCATGCGTTCTTCACAGCCTGTCTGCTGTTTTCTCTTGGAAGACTGAATAAGCTGGTCGTTCTGGCTGCTGAGTTTCTGACACTAGGCGTCTTCGCGGCCAATACAATTAACCATCTTGCAAAAAACCACAAGGGGGCTGACAAAAAACACCAGGAGAAAGACTGGAATAAGCATGTTCGCCTTGGTTCGTCCCATAGTTTTTTGACTTCTAAGGAAGAACCCGCAGAGACCTGCAAATTCTGGCGTCTGAAAATCACAAATTGAGGGCTGGGAAAAATTGTAAAAATACACTGGTATAAGGGTTTCACCAAACGTTGAAAAAGGTCTCACCCCACCACAAAGTCCCCAGGTATAAGAACATGAAAGAAGAAAAGAGCCACCTTTTTTGACTCTAAGGAAGAGACCCTGCAAGGCTGCATCTGGCTGAAAATCACAAGGGGCTGGGAAGTGATACCTGGAAAGTCAGTGAAAGAGGCCACAGTGCCTAGGCTCCAAAGCCCAGGTAAGGCTTCGACAGTGCCCTGGAACGTGAAGGCACCCTCCACAGCGCTTTTTCCCCATGTCTGCTCTGTAGCAGAGAGCTCTGGAGACTAGGTCTGTTCTGACTGGGAAACTGAGGCCCTGGGAGCAGAGCCATTGTTCTGGCGTCTTCACAGCCAAACACCTCTTGCACCAGGGGGAAGACTGAATAAGCAGTCCTTGGGCTACCTTTTTTGACTCTAAGGAAGAGACCCTGCAAGGCTGCATCTGGCTGAAAATCACAAGGGGCTGGGAAGTGATACCTGGAAAGTCAGTGAAAGAGGCCACAGTGCCTAGGCTCCAAAGCCCAGGTAAGGCTTCGACAGTGCCCTGGAACGTGAAGGCACCCTCCTCAGCGCTTTTTCCCCATGTCTGCTCTGTAGCAGAGAGCTCTGGAGACTAGGTCTGTTCTGACTGGGAAACTGAGGCCCTGGGAGCAGAGCCATTGTTCTGGCGTCTTCACAGCCAAACACCTCTTGCACCAGGGAAGACTGAATAAGCAGTCCCTTGGGCTACCTTTTTTGACTCTAAGGAAGAGACCCCTGCAAGGCTGCATCTGGCTGAAAATCACAAGGGGCTGGGAAGTGATACCTGGAAAGTCAGTGAAAGAGGCCACAGTGCCTAGGCTCCAAAGCCCAGGTAAGGCTTCCCCAGTGCCCTGGAACCTCAAGGAACCCTCCTCAGCGCTTATTTCCCCATGTCTGCTCTGTAGCAGAGAGCTCTGGAGACTAGGTCTGTTCTGACTGGGAAACTGAGGCCCTGGGAGCAGAGCCATTGTTCTGGCGTCTTCACAGCCAAACACCTCTTGCACCAGGGAAGACTGAATAAGCAGTCCCTTGGGCTACCTTTTTTTGACTCTAAGGAAGAGACCCTGCAAGGCTGCATCTGGCTGAAAATCACAAGGGGCTGGGAAGTGATACCTGGAAAGTCAGTGAAAGAGGCCACAGTGCCTAGGCTCCAAAGCCCAGGTAAGGCTTCGACAGTGCCCTGGAACGTGAAGGCACCCCTCCTCAGAGCTATTTCCCCCATGTCTGCTCTGTAGCAGAGAGCTCTGGAGACTAGGTCTGTGTCTGACTGGGAAACTGAGGCCCTGGGAGCAGAGCCATTGTTCTGGCGTCTTCACAGCCAAACACCTCTTGCACCAGGGAAGACTGAATAAGCAGTCCCTTGGGCTACCTTTTTTGACTCTAAGGAAGAGACCCTGCAAGGCTGCATCTGGCTGAAAATCACAAGGGGCTGGGAAGTGATACCTGGAAAGTCAGTGAAAGAGGCCACAGTGCCTAGGCCCCCAGCACCCAGGTAGGGCTTCCCCAAGGCCCTGGAACCTCAAGGAACCCTCCTCAGAGCTATTTCCCCATGTCTGCTCTGTAGCAGAGAGCTCTGGAGACTAGGTCTGTTCTGACTGGGAAACTGAGGCCCTGGAGCAGAGCCATTGTTCTGGCGTCTTCACAGCCAAACACCTCTTGCACCAGGGAAGACTGAATAAGCAGTCCCTTGGGCTACCTTTTTTTGACTCTAAGGAAGAGACCCTGCAAGGCTGCATCTGGCTGAAAATCACAAGGGGCTGGGAAGTGATACCTGGAAAGTCAGTGAAAGAGGCCACAGTGCCTAGGCTCCAAAGCCCAGGTAAGGCTTCGACAGTGCCCTGGAACGTGAAGGAACCCTCCACAGCGCTTTTTCCCCATGTCTGCTCTGTAGCAGAGAGCTCTGGAGACTAGGTCTGTTCTGACTGGGAAACTGAGGCCCTGGGAGCAGAGCCATTGTTCTGGCGTCTTCACAGCCAAACACCTCTTGCACCAGGGAAGACTGAATAAGCAGTCCCTTGGGCTACCTTTTTTGACTCTAAGGAAGAGACCCTGCAAGGCTGCATCTGGCTGAAAATCACAAGGGGCTGGGAAGTGATACCTGGAAAGTCAGTGAAAGAGGCCACAGTGCCTAGGCTCCAAAGCCCAGGTAAGGCTTCGACAGTGCCCTGGAACGTGAAGGCACCCTCCACAGAGCTATTTTTCCCCATGTCTGCTCTGTAGCAGAGAGCTCTGGAGACTAGGTCTGTTCTGACTGGGAAACTGAGGCCCTGGGAGCAGAGCCATTGTTCTGGCGTCTTCACAGCCAAACACCTCTTGCACCAGGGAAGACTGAATAAGCAGTCCCTGGGCTACCTTTTTTGACTCTAAGGAAGAGACCCTGCAAGGCTGCATCTGGCTGAAAATCACAAGGGGCTGGGAAGTGATACCTGGAAAGTCAGTGAAAGAGGCCACAGTGCCTAGGCTCCAAAGCCCAGGTAAGGCTTCGACAGTGCCCTGGAACGTGAAGGCACCCTCCACAGCGCTTTTTCCCCATGTCTGCTCTGTAGCAGAGAGCTCTGGAGACTAGGTCTGTTCTGACTGGGAAACTGAGGCCCTGGGAGCAGAGCCATTGTTCTGGCGTCTTCACAGCCAAACACCTCTTGCACCAGGGAAGACTGAATAAGCAGTCCCTTGGGCTACCTTTTTTGACTCTAAGGAAGAGACCCTGCAAGGCTGCATCTGGCTGAAAATCACAAGGGGCTGGGAAGTGATACCTGGAAAGTCAGTGAAAGAGGCCACAGTGCCTAGGCCCCAAAGCCCAGGTAGGGCTTCGACAGTGCCCTGGAACGTGAAGGCACCCTCCTCAGAGCTTTTTCCCCATGTCTGCTCTGTAGCAGAGAGCTCTGGAGACTAGGTCTGTTCTGACTGGGAAACTGAGGCCCTGGGAGCAGAGCCATTGTTCTGGCGTCTTCACAGCCAAACACCTCTTGCACCAGGGAAGACTGAATAAGCAGTCCCCTTTGGCTACCTTTTTTGACTCTAAGGAAGAGACCCTGCAAGGCTGCATCTGGCTGAAAATCACAAGGGGGCTGGGAAGTGATACCTGGAAAGTCAGTGAAAGAGGCCACAGTGCCTAGGCTCCAAAGCCCAGGTAAGGCTTCGACAGTGCCCTGGAACGTGAAGGCACCCTCCACAGCGCTTTTTCCCCATGTCTGCTCTGTAGCAGAGAGCTCTGGAGACTAGGTCTGTTCTGACTGGGAAACTGAGGCCCTGGGAGCAGAGCCATTGTTCTGGCGTCTTCACAGCCAAACACCTCTTGCACCAGGGAAGACTGAATAAGCAGTCCCTTGGGGCTACCTTTTTTGACTCTAAGGAAGAGACCCTGCAAGGCTGCATCTGGCTGAAAATCACAAGGGGCTGGGAAGTGATACCTGGAAAGTCAGTGAAAGAGGCCACAGTGCCTAGGCCCCAAAGCCCAGGTAAGGCTTCGACAGTGCCTGGGAGCCTCAAGGAACCCTCCACAGAGCTATTTCCCCATGTCTGCTCTGTAGCAGAGAGCTCTGGAGACTAGGTCTGTTCTGACTGGGAAACTGAGGCCCTGGGAGCAGAGCCATTGTTCTGGCGTCTTCACAGCCAAACACCTCTTGCTTGCACCAGGGAAGACTGAATAAGCAGTCCCTTGGGCTACCTTTTTTGACTCTAAGGAAGAGACCCTGCAAGGCTGCATCTGGCTGAAAATCACAAGGGGCTGGGAAGTGATACCTGGAAAGTCAGTGAAAGAGGCCACAGTGCCTAGGCTCCAAAGCCCAGGTAAGGCTTCGACAGTGCAGGAACGTGAAGGCACCCTCCTCAGAGCTATTTCCCCATGTCTGCTCTGTAGCAGAGAGCTCTGGAGACTAGGTCTGTTCTGACTGGGAAACTGAGGCCCTGGGAGCAGAGCCATTGTTCTGGCGTCTTCACAGCCAAACACCTCTTGCACCAGGGAAGACTGAATAAGCAGTCCCTTGGGCTACCTTTTTTGACTCTAAGGAAGAGACCCTGCAAGGCTGCATCTGGCTGAAAATCACAAGGGGCTGGGAAGTGATACCTGGAAAGTCAGTGAAAAGAGGCCACAGTGCCTAGGCCCCAGCACCCGGGTAGGGCTTCCCCAAGGCAGGGAGCCTCAAGGAACCCTCCTCAGAGCTATTTCCCCATGTCTGCTCTGTAGCAGAGAGCTCTGGAGACTAGGTCTGTCCTGACTGGGAAACTGAGGCCCTGGGAGCAGAGAGCCATTGTTCTGGCGTCTTCACAGCCCAAACACCTCTTGCACCAGGGAAGACTGAATAAGCAGTCCCTTGGGCTACCTTTTTTTTTTTCTCTAAGGAAGAGACCCTGCAAGGCTGCATCTGGCTGAAAATCACAAGGGGGCTGGGAAGTGATACCTGGAAAGTCAGTGAAAGAGGCCACAGTGCCTAGGCTCCAAAGCCCAGGTAAGGGCTTCGACAGTGCCCTGGAACGTGAAGGCACCCTCCACAGCGCTTTTTCCCCATGTCTGCTCTGTAGCAGAGAGCTCTGGAGACTAGGTCTGTTCTGACTGGGAAACTGAGGCCCTGGGAGCAGAGCCATTGTTCTGGCGTCTTCACAGCCAAACACCTCTTGCACCAGGGAAGACTGAATAAGCAGTCCCTTGGGCTACCTTTTTTGACTCTAAGGAAGAGACCCTGCAAGGCTGCATCTGGCTGAAAATCACAAGGGGCTGGGAAGTGATACCTGGAAAGTCAGTGAAAGAGGCCACAGTGCCTAGGCCCCCAAAGCCCCGGTAAGGCTTCCCCAAGGCAGGGAGCCTCAAGGAACCCTCCTCAGAGCTATTTTTCTTTCCCCCATGTCTGCTCTGTAGCAGAGAGCTCTGGAGACTAGGTCTGTTCTGACTGGGAAACTGAGGCCCTGGGAGCAGAGCCATTGTTCTGGCGTCTTCACAGCCAAACACCTCTTGCACCAGGGAAGACTGAATAAGCAGTCCCTTGGGCTACCTTTTTTGACTCTAAGGAAGAGACCCTGCAAGGCTGCATCTGGCTGAAAATCACAAGGGGCTGGGAAGTGATACCTGGAAAGTCAGTGAAAGAGGCCACAGTGCCTAGGCTCCAAAGCCCAGGTAAGGCTTCGACAGTGCCCTGGAAACGTGAAGGCACCCTCCACAGCGCTTTTTCCCCATGTCTGCTCTGTAGCAGAGAGCTCTGGAGACTAGGTCTGTTCTGACTGGGAAACTGAGGCCCTGGGAGCAGAGCCATTTGTTCTGGCGTCTTCACAGCCAAACACCTCTTGCACCAGGGAAGACTGAATAAGCAGTCCCTTGGGCTACCTTTTTTGACTCTAAGGAAGAGACCCTGCAAGGCTGCATCTGGCTGAAAATCACAAGGGGCTGGGAAGTGATACCTGGAAAGTCAGTGAAAGAGGCCACAGTGCCTAGGCCCCAGCACCCAGGTAGGGCTTCCCCAAGGCAGGGAGCCTCAAGGAACCCTCCTCAGAGCTATTTCCCCATGTCTGCTCTGTAGCAGAGAGCTCTGGAGACTAGGTCTGTTCTGACTGGGAAACTGAGGCCCTGGGAGCAGAGCCATTGTTCTGGCGTCTTCACAGCCCAAACACCTCTTGCACCAGGGAAGACTGAATAAGCAGTCCCTTGGGCTACCTTTTTTGACTCTAAGGAAGAGACCCTGCAAGGCTGCATCTGGCTGAAAATCACAAGGGGCTGGGAAGTGATACCTGGAAAGTCAGTGAAAGAGGCCACAGTGCCTAGGCTCCAAAGCCCAGGTAAGGCTTCGACAGTGCCCTGGAACGTGAAGGCACCCCTCCACAGCGCTTTTTCCCCATGTCTGCTCTGTAGCAGAGAGCTCTGGACTACTAGTCTGTTCTGACTGGGAAACTGAGGCCCTGGGAGCAGAGCCATTGTTCTGGCGTCTTCACAGCCAAACACCTCTTGCACCAGGGAAGACTGAATAAGCAGTCCCTTGGGCTACCTTTTTTGACTCTAAGGAAGAGACCCTGCAAGGCTGCATCTGGCTGAAAATCACAAGGGGCTGGGAAGTGATACCTGGAAAGTCAGTGAAAGAGGCCACAGTGCCTAGGCTCCAAAGCCCCAGGTAAGGCTTCGACAGTGCCCTGGAACGTGAAGGCACCCTCCACAGCGCTTTTTCCCCATGTCTGCTCTGTAGCAGAGAGCTCTGGAGACTAGGTCTGTTCTGACTGGGAAACTGAGGCCCTGGGAGCAGAGCCATTGTTCTGGCGTCTTCACAGCCAAACACCTCTCTGCACCAGGGAAGACTGAATAAGCAGTCCCTTGGGCTACCTTTTTTTGACTCTAAGGAAGAGACCCTGCAAGGCTGCATCTGGCTGAAAATCACAAGGGGCTGGGAAGTGATACCTGGAAAGTCAGTGAAAGAGGCCACAGTGCCTAGGCCCCAGCACCCAGGTAGGGCTTCCCCAAGGCAGGGAGCCTCAAGGAACCCTCCCTCAGAGCTATTTCCCCATGTCTGCTCTGTAGCAGAGAGCTCTGGAGACTAGGTCTGTTCTGACTGGGAAACTGAGGCCCTGGGAGCAGAGCCATTGTTCTGGCGTCTTCACAGCCAAACACCTCTTGCACCAGGGAAGACTGAATAAGCAGTCCCTTGGGCTACCTTTTTTGACTCTAAGGAAGAGACCCTGCAAGGCTGCATCTGGCTGAAAATCACAAGGGGCTGGGAAGTGATACCTGGAAAGTCAGTGAAAGAGGCCACAGTGCCTAGGCTCCAAAGCCCAGGTAAGGCTTCGACAGTGCCCTGGAACGTCAAGGCACCCTCCACAGAGCTTTTTTCCCCATGTCTGCTCTGTAGCAGAGAGCTCTGGAGACTAGGTCTGTTCTGACTGGGAAACTGAGGCCCTGGGAGCAGAGCCATTGTTTCTGGCGTCTTCACAGCCAAACACCTCTTGCACCAGGGAAGACTGAATAAGCAGTCCCTTGGGCTACCTTTTTTTTGACTCTAAGGAAGAGACCCTGCAAGGCTGCATCTGGCTGAAAATCACAAGGGGCTGGGAAGTGATACCTGGAAAGTCAGTGAAAGAGGCCACAGTGCCTAGGCTCCAAAGCCCAGGTAAGGCTTCCCCAGTGCCCTGGAACGTGAAGGCACCCTCCTCAGCGCTTTTTCCCCATGTCTGCTCTGTAGCAGAGAGCTCTGGAGACTAGGTCTGTTCTGACTGGGAAACTGAGGCCCTGGGAGCAGAGCCATTGTTCTGGCGTCTTCACAGCCAAACACCTCTTGCACCAGGGAAGACTGAATAAGCAGTCCCTTGGGCTACCTTTTTTGACTCTAAGGAAGAGACCCTGCAAGGCTGCATCTGGCTGAAAATCACAAGGGGCTGGGAAGTGATACCTGGAAAGTCAGTGAAAGAGGCCACAGTGCCTAGGCCCCAGCACCCGGGTAAGGCTTCGACAGTGCCCTGGAACCTCAAGGAACCCTCCTCAGAGCTATTTCCCCATGTCTGCTCTGTAGCAGAGAGCTCTGGAGACTAGGTCTGTTCTGACTGGGAAACTGAGGCCCTGGGAGCAGAGCCATTGTTCTGGCGTCTTCACAGCCAAACACCTCTTGCACCAGGGAAGACTGAATAAGCAGTCCCTTGGGCTCCCTTTTTTGACTCTAAGGAAGAGACCCTGCAAGGCTGCATCTGGCTGAAAATCACAAGGGGCTGGGAAGTGATACCTGGAAAGTCAGTGAAAGAGGCCACAGTGCCTAGGCTCCAAAGCCCAGGTAAGGCTTCGACAGTGCCCTGGAACGTGAAGGCAGCCTCCACAGCCAGAGAGCTCTGGAGACTAGGTCTGTTCTGACTGGGAAACTGAGGCCCTGGGAGCAGAGCCATTGTTCTGGCGTCTTCACAGCCAAACACCTCTTGCACCAGGGAAGACTGAATAAGCAGTCCCTTGGGCTACCTTTTTTGACTCTAAGGAAGAGACCCTGCAAGGCTGCATCTGGCTGAAAATCACAAGGGGCTGGGAAGTGATACCTGGAAAGTCAGTGAAAGAGAGGCCACAGTGCCTAGGCTCCAAAGCCCAGGTAAGGCTTCGACAAGTGCCCTGGAACCTCAAGGCACCCTCCACAGCGCTATTTCCCCCATGTCTGCTCTGTAGCAGAGAGCTCTGGAGACTAGGTCTGTTCTGACTGGGAAACTGAGGCCCTGGGAGCAGAGCCATTGTTCTGGCGCGTCTTCACAGCCAAACACCTCTTGCACCAGGGAAGACTGAATAAGCAGTCCCTTGGGCTACCTTTTTTGACTCTAAGGAAGTCTGGCTGAAAATCACAAGGGCTGGGAAGTGATACCTGGAAAGTCAGTGAAAGAGGCCACAGTGCCTAGGCCCCAGCAACCGGGTAGGGCTTCCCCAAGGCAGGGAGCCTCAAGGAACCCTCCTCAGAGCTATTTCCCCATGTCTGCTCTGTAGCAGAGAGCTCTGGAGACTAGGTCTGTTCTGACTGGGAAACTGAGGCCCTGGGAGCAGAGCCATTGTTCTGGCGTCTTCACAGCCAAACACCTCTTGCACCAGGGAAGACTGAAAAAGCAGTCCCTTGGGCT
>JAGTYA010001015.1:0-15068 GCA_024291935.2 Okapia johnstoni | reverse complement strand
TTCCGAGTAAAGTTTTTTATTTTGAATGATTTTGTAGTCCAGAAATTTAATGACTAACTTTTTATATATACATTTATATATATATAGAGGTAATTGAAAAAAATAGACTTTAAAAATAGTAGCATTCTATAAATAGTAGGATATCTCTATAAAGCATATAAAATCTAGTGTCCTCCAGTCAGTGAAATTTAATTCCTTCCTCATTACTACAATGTAAATGTACATTGTCTTAATTTAGCTTAAATGTGAGGTTTCTCAGTGTATTCAAGTATTGAATAGTGTACTGAGTACCTTAAGAAGCCATATAGTTACGACAAATAGTATCTAAATAAAGTGGTTTTGCCATCTTAGGATATAAAGATTTTCTCTGTTTATTCACAGGTTAACTTTGAGAGTATTTACAAATGACAGAAGTCAAAGAAGTTGATGGAAAAATGAAGAGTTTTTAAATTCCAATGTTACTAAAACATTTTGTTAAATCATCTAAATATTTCATCACAAATAGTGACAGGCTCTTAATAGCCATTTCTAAAAGTCCAAGTTATATTTTTAGGAAAGATATGGAATATACCATAACTTATAAACAGTTAATGGCAGTGCCTGTATAAAAAATTTTTATAGGACTAACATTGTGCATTACATATCTTCTGCACAAATTCTTCCGTCATAGAAAATGTTTTATTAATAAATACTTAAGGACCAGATTTTTTCTAAAATAACAAGAAAAAGTTTCAAATAGTGGCTTTGTGACTTCTTTTCACTATGATTTAAGCAACCCATGGTAACTTTGTATTTCAAGAGTTTAAAAAAAATCATTTCTAAAACTTTATTAGGTATCTAATGTAAGGCATCTATATTTATTAAAAAATAATACTAAAAGAGTATACGTTACACCTGTTTATTTTGTTTCATAAAGAAAAACTTCCACAAAAATTTCCCCTTCATTCTTAGTAAAAATTGCCGGTTACAGAGAATTGTCCTACTATTTAATATAATTTAATTTTAAAGACATAAAGAAAAGAAGAGATTACCATTAAGCAATTCCTTGCCTTAACTGAAGTAAATGTCACCAAAAGTTCTATCTTTTTAATACGTCTTGAATACTTATACACCATCTGAGAATTTTATTTCCCTTAGACCACAACATAAATATGCCTGACCTTCAAAATTTACAAGAAACTTGATTGTAAATAATCTACTTTAAAAGTTTATATGATTGTATAGTTTAAAAAATAAAAGCCTAAATTGCTTAATGAAATTTAGGTTGTATTTTTAAAATTAGCAAAACAACATATGCTTTATAGTAATGCAGATTTTGCCACAATAGTGGGGCTGCAGAAGATGGCTTCACTATAAGTCCTTGCTCAGTTTACTAACTGCAGCTGTGATTTACAGTGTTGTGGTTTCTTCCTAAGGTCAGACCCAGGAAGCTTCCAGTCCTTATGACTATCACAGGTAGACAGAACTACTCTTATACATCTAGTCACAACAGTATTTCAGCCAGAAAAACTAGATAATGTGTTAATTTATATAATCTTTCTTTTCAGGTAGGAGTATTTAGGTCACAGCTTAATATAAATTCTATAAAAATTTCCCCCTAGTTTGTTTGTATATATCATTGGTTGCCACAAGTTACAAGTATGGCTTTCTTTTTGCTTTAAACCCTGAGGCAAAACTGAATTTACATCACTTTATGTTTTCACTATTGAATACAAAGGACAAAAAGTTGCTGTATATCCAGTCTTTCTTTGGAACCCAGAACAAAACAAACACAAAAGACTTTCTGCAGAAAACAACTTATAAATATAACCTGATAAACCTTGTTTAAGAATTTTTAGAAACACAAAATATAGATTTTTATGTCATGTAAATGTCCTTCTCATGGGAAATTTCTTGTGGTTAGTACAATTCCTGTTGTATATTAAGTCAACAGCTCTCTGAAAGAACGAAGCATATTCTTCATTCTTCATTTTTTTGTAATTCGTTCAGTAGTATCTGTAACAATATGTATTATTGAGATCAAATCTTTGAGAGTAAGTATAACTTTAAAAGGTTGTAAAATTTAATAATATTTAACACATTTATATGGACAAATGAAAATCTACCTTTAGATTGTTGTTTAAATGATTCCCACATAGTCAAAATTTAATCTTTTTCTGTACCAAAGAATCATCTCTAGTTCCAATAAATATCTTGGGAACAAAATATGCCTGAAATCTTAGAGGAGAGTTCTGAGCTATTCCTAAAATGACAGTTCAGTGTCCCCAGGACATTGTGTTACAGCAATATTGCTATCCTTAATGCCTGCCTTGTCTTAAAAGTACAAATCTGCAAACTAAAAAATATTTACATCTTGGCTAAGATCTTGTGAACATCACATTTCCTCATTCTTCCATTTACATGTTTGAGTGATCCAAAAACAATATTTTCATTAAAAGTAATGTTAGGGATCATGTAGGATAGTTTTCTTAACAATTTCATTTTCAACAACGTTTAAGCTAAAAAAATAAAATAATAAACTTAGGTACTATCTTTTCTCTAAGCTAATCATTGGAAGTTCCAATATAGCCTTTGTTATTGCAAAACTTTTTCAATACTTAAGTAAGGACATAAGAGGTAAAATAGTCCTCAACAAGTATTGAAATATTTTTTATCACTATGTTCTTTGCTGATATAAAAATATATATATACATGTAGTGTTTAGGGGTAATGGGACCTCATAACAGATCTAGTTTTGAATTTCAGCCCTACTCTTACTACAATGTAACATGAGCTAAATAAATTACTTCACCTATTTAGGCCACAGTTCCCATAGTGTTTTGAGTATCAAATAACTTACCACATTATAAAAGCATTTATATATAATGTCTGGCATTCAGTAAATTTTAGACATTACCATTATGTTATTCAGGGTTTTTTTTAATTCAAAACTTCCATTAAAGAGAGAGTCCACATCAGGCTTCTAGTTGACTGTTAATTAAGTAATCGATTTCTGTTCTTACATCTTTTTAGTACACTCCCTGGTTCATGCATATATATGTATAATCTGTACCACATAGTACACATGTTGTAAACCATGTAATGTTATGGTATACTATGTGTGTGTAGGTATATACATGCATGCATGTTCAAAAGAGAAAAATACAAAAAAACATTTAAGGAAAAATGTATAATACAGAAAAATAAAATACAGCAAATTAAAAAAACTTTATCCTTAATCCAGCCTTTCATGGTGATAAAGAATACATTTACCCTTTCAGAAGATCACTTTAAGGAGTTGATAGTTGGAGCTTTGCTGTTTCTTTTGCCGTTCTGTTTGTTTAGTGTTTCCTTCAACATGCATTCCTTATAGTACATTTTGAAATAATCTTGTTTTGGAAGCATAGTCTTCCTTAAAAATCTGAAATGGTGTCAGTTCTTGTATTAATAGTTTGAAGGTTTCTTGATTTCTAGGCCAACATTTTGTAATGGCAGTTTCATGAGGTAGTCAGTCCAACAACTTGCCAGAAAATGAAAGTCAAAGGCTTATTTTCTAAGCGTAAGTCATCTTCCCAAGGTAGTTAGCTGGAACATAGCCTTTCTGTCCTTGAACTTCAGCTAACCACCACTCTTTATTACCACTTAGGTCACAAAACCTAAGTATATGAACTCTTTGGTATTCCTGAAGGCTAAGTTCATGGTCAACTCCGTGCTTGAAAGGCATGAACTGCATAGAAAATCTAGACAAAGAAGCAAATGATATTATTAGAAGTAGAACCTAAAAATTTAGAGACAAACATAATAAAGACTTCCAAGATTTAGAAGTTTCCTAAAGTTACATTTCCCCAACTCCTTTGTTGGATTTATTTTGCCAAAGTATGGTCCAAAATGAAAACATGAAATTGCCATTCTTATTGTTCAGACTTGGAAGGAGTCTAAATTATTCATTCTTGAAGGCAATTTGGCACTTTTTATTAAATCTTTTTAATGTTAGCTTTTTTGATTCAGTAATAGCTAAAAGAGTCTCTTCTACAGAAATAGAAACACTGGAAGAGATTATTGCATAATAATGTTAATTTAATACCCACTTACTTATAAGGTGAAATGTGGGAGGGAGGTGGAATAACATTAAAGGTTCAGTAAACAATAGTTTAAATTCTAGATGCTTACACTAAGAGAATTTTGTAGTCACAAAAAGACTGTTTTCTGAGACAACACAGGAAAATGCTTATGATAAAATACTCAGTCAAAAAGAAACCAGATGTACAATATAAAGTCTAATAGTGTTAGATGGTTTCTTTGAATAGTGTAATTATTAGAAGTAGAACCTAAAATTTTAGACAAACATAATAAAGATTTCCAAGATTTAGAAGTATTACTAAAGTTTTCTTATTTGTTTTTGTTTTCTTATTTTATAAACTTTTATAATGACAAAGTATTAAATTTTATAATTTTAAATTATTTGAGTGACCAGAATTTTCTTTAACCTTAAAAGAAAACTTCATAATTATTAGATGCATAAGAAGCCTCTAAGTAAGTGTTTAGTCCCTCTTCCACTAAGACTGTTAATAAAAATGTTTAGTTATGTTATAAATTAAGCAGTCAACTAACAGTATTTTATTCATTCATTTATTTAATTAAAATTTACTATGTTCTAATTAGTTGCCAGATATTATGTTGTCAGAGCACTTACAACCCCACTAGGGAAAAAAATGCTGAAAAAATGGGGGTACATGCAAAAACAACAAAGCAAAACAAACAAAAACACTCTGCAAATGCAGGTGATATATATACACATATGTAAGTTAATTTGTGAGCTGGGTTTTGGAAGAAGTAACCTTTTATAGGTCACAAAGTTAATAAAGAGGGTAGATATTTCCTATTCAAAGGTACAGAGATAATACATGGAAACCATACATGGAAAGGCAAGCAGATTAGCTTTCTCAAAATTGATGTCAGGATAAAAAAGAAATGAGAAATAAGATAAATCCGTTGAGCAGGAGACTGGGTTGTGGAGCAGGGACTACAGTTTATCCTTGGGTAATACCCAACTGATGGATCCACTTACACACTTTTTTTCAGTAAATATATTGGAAAAAATTGGGGAGATTTGTGACTATTTGAAAAAACTCACAGATGAACCACATAGTTAAGAAATACTGAAAAAATAATAAATAAGATGTCATGAATGCATAAAATACTAAATTACATAAAGCATAAGATGAGTGATATTTAACATAAAATTAATAATGTTAGTTTTCTTACTGTTTTATAACTTTGCTTTCAAAGAATTATATTACCGTTCAGTATGCCTCTCATAACTGAAGAGACGCATATCAGCCTATCATCACAGGTAAGTGATTTTTTTTAAAAAAGTGTAACATTTCCAGTTTGTATTGGTGGCCAAAAAGTTGTTCGGATTTGTTTGGGTTTTGCAGAAAAACCCAAACAAACTTTTTGGCCCACCCAATACTATGACTATGACCGTAATACTATATGCCAAAAATTTTATGATTTAGTCATTAGTGAATAGGTTAGGCTACTGTGAAGCAATCATGATTTATACTAGGCTACCATAAAACAATCCGAGTGCTGCATTGTTTTCAATGCATGAATCGTTACAACCTGTAAATAAATATGAATTTCCTTTTATATATAATTTTTTCATTTCTGATGTCTAGCATTAGTAATGCCAAATAAAATTACATTTGTTTTATATCATATAAATGTTGATGTATTAAGAAATGATTCATTTTGTAAACAAATGACATAAACTTACAGTATCGGTAAATACAGTAAAGTATTTTAAATGTATTCTTTTCCTTATGATTTTCTTAATAACTTTTTCTAGCTTTATTGTATGTATGTATATAATATATAATAATAAACATATAAAATATATGTTAATCAAGTGTTTATATCATCATTAAGGCTTCTATCAAAGTAGACTATTAGTAGTTAGGTTTGGAGGGAATCAAAATTTTTGTGGATTTTCAGCTGCCCAGGGGTCACTCCCTCACCCCAGAGTTTTCAAGGGTCAATGGTACAGATACAGCATAAGTTTTCTTTAGATCTTGAACTTTTGATGGTATTCTGATACCACTGACATGTATCATTTCAACAGCTCTAGCATGAGCTCCACCTCAGGGAGAGGAACCCACATTTAACTTTTTCTCCATTGACCACATCAATGATATATAGTAGGAATTCAAATATATGTTGGTTTGTTTTGAAAGTAAGGCTGAAAGGCTTGGATATCATACAAGAACACACGAAACCATCTTGAGTCATACACGATACATACAAGACAGATTGGTGGGTATGTATCTCTTTGCAATTTAAAGAAGTAAAGAGAAAATCAAAAGGGAGATGCCATAAATTCTTGAGCAATGTAATGGTAACAATCAGTTCAGTTCAGTTCAGTCACTAAATTGTGCCCAACTTTTTGGACCCCAAAGGGACCCCAGCACACCGGGTTTTTTTTCGCTGCCATCACCAACTCCCGGAGCCTACCAACTCATGTCCTTTCGTCAGTGAGCCATCCAACCATCTCATTCTCTGTCATCCCCTTCCCTCCCCCCTTAAATTTTCTCAGCACAGGGTCTTTCCAATAAAAACATTGTTCACATCAGGTTGCCAAAGTATTGGAGTTTCAACTTCAGCATCAGCCCCCAAAAATTTTTTAGAACTGATTTCCTTTAGATTGACTGGCCCAAATATCCTTGCAGTCCAAGGGCCCCCTCAAAGCTTTCCCCCAAACACCAAACAGTTAAAAAGCATCATTCTTCAACCCTAAACCCTTTTTTAAATGGTCCAACTCCACACCATAAAACTACTAAAAAACCCCAAAAGTTTTACAGACAGACATTTGTTGGAAAGTAATGTCTCTCTTTATATCTGCAGGTTGGAAAAGCTTTCCTTCCAAGGAGCGAGATTTTTAATTTAAAATCTGCAGTCACCATCTGCAGTGTTTTTTTGGACCCCCCAAACAATAGCCTCTCAAGTTTTCCATTTTTCCCCCGCATCTATTTCCAGAAGGATGGAAGCAGATGCCATGATCTTAGTTTTTTTCTGAATGTTGAGGTTGAAGCCAACTTTTTTTTTACTCTCCTCTTTTTCACTTTCATCAAGAGGCTCTTTAGTTCTTTTTTTGTTTTCTGCCATAAGGGGGTGTCATCTCATATCGAGGTTTGGATTTTTCTCCCACATCTTGATTCCGCTTGTGTTTCTTCCACCCACTTTTCCCCATGATTCCGCTATAAGTTAAAAACAGGGGGGACAATTCAGCCTTGACTATCCTTTTTTTCCCAATTTGGAACCAGTCTGTTGCATGTCCAGTTCTGTTGCTTTTGACCTGCATACAGTTTTTTCTCAGGAGGCAGGAAGGTGGTCTGGTATTCCCTCTCGGGATGAGAGATGGTAAAAAAATTGACCACCTTTTTAATAGCTTCAAAAAACTTTTTTACAGAAAAATGTCGTACCAAAACAACGGGGGGAGATAAACTTGGAGAATTAAACATGCGTTAATCATAGAGCTATTTTGGGGTACCCCTTGGGGACTTTTTATCTTCCAACTCAAATGGGTTGCTTCTTCTTTCTCAATACTTTAGGAACCAAAACTCTTTTTCAAAGCAAGATGGGCAGATGTATTTTTTAAAAAGGGGACGGGAATCTCAATATACTGCTGCTGCTGTTTTTGTTGTTTAAAACTGAAGGCATTAATATATCCAAAAGAACAGAGGGGAAGAATTTGGGTTTACAAAAGTTTTTAAAACTAATAAGATGTATCATAATACAGCTTCGAAATAATCTTTAAAAAGCCCACATTAGTATTGCTAGCCTTTTTTTGCTTTTTTTAACAATTTTCTTTCCTGGGTTCGCAGGGTAAGAACCCCCTCCCTATGCAGGTAGACATAAGAACACGGTTTGATCCCGGGGCCCCGGGAATACCCCGGGAGGGGGGGCATGGAAAAACTCGCCCAAAATTTTTGCCGGAAACCCCAGGGCCAAGGGCGGGCAGCTTAGCCCAAAAGATTTGCAAAAGTCGACACAACAAGAAATTTAGCAGCATGCGCAACATAATATACATACTTTACATGCGCCAAAATTTTTATAAAGTCAAATTTACCTACAAACTATTCCAAACATTTGGTGGTCTTTTCAATTTGGCACATATACCTCAAGGGAATTTTCAAATCTACCTAGCAAAGGGTTATATTTAAACATTCAATTTAAAAACTCAAAAAATTTTAAATTTAAATTTCAAAAATTTTACACTTTGAATACTTTAGATGATCAAGTCCAAAACCTTAGATGAAATTTTTCAGTTTTTTTGATATGTTTTTCTTCAATTTAATATAAGATAAATACAAAATGTAAGTAAAATCTGCTTTTAAAGAGACAGTAGGATAACATTTGACTACAATTAAAATTTTTTATTTGTTATGGGGTTTAAAAACTAAAGTTTTCCTCTCTTTTTAAAAAAATGTTTTCATTGTTTTTTTAACTGATCCTTCAAATTTCATGTTACTATTTTTGGGCCAACACTTTTTTTACGTTTTGGAAATTTAAAAACCTAATCATCTGATCCTTTCCTTGGCATTCCCTAAAATATATTTTATTAATTACTTTTTTTTGCATAAAAGTTTAAAGCTCTGGTTCATTTTATTTACAATATTCTGTGACTACAAAACCATTTTTCCACAAATTTTCCTTTTTTTTTAATAACACCCCATATTATTGTATATTCTCTACCCCAAATTTTTTAGTTAAACCCCCTTTCAAAAAAACCACCCTGTTTCCCCTTTTTTGGGCCCCTCCAAAACAGCATTTCCTTATTCTATATTGTCATTAATTATTTCCTCTCTTTGTGAGCCACAAATTAAAACCCTTTTTCACTTTCATTTTTACTGATTTTATCCCAGTTTTCCCCAATTTGCAAAACTAAAATCATAATATAATTTTTAATCTCCTTTTCCAAAAAAAAAATCTGCAAAACCAGCATTACAGTATTTTTATCAAATTACTCAGGAGCCAAATAGTGAATTTCGGAAAAATTGCCTCAAAATTTTCCTCTCAACCATAAAACCAAGCCTTCCCTTTTTTTTAGTTAACAATTATGAATTGTTTAAAAACCCCCGCAAGTAATTTTTGTAAAAGAAAAAAGTTTTAAAAAAAAGGTAACACAAAAAAAAATTTAACCCAATTTCTGTGAATACCTTTTTTTTTTTTTTTATCCTTTTTTCTTTGTCCCTTCTTCTTTCTACCTACCTACCCAAAGTGGTAAAAACAAAGTAATCATAGAAAACAAATTTTGCAACCTGCCTTTTTTCCCTTTAAAATATATTTTAAAATCTTTTCATTCATAAATAGCTCTCTAAAAAAATCATTTTAATGACTGTTAATACTTATGGATAGCCTTTTAACTTTGAAGCACTGTTTAAAAAGATTCATGCAAAATATAGCATTATTACATAAGCAGTTGAAAAACATAAAGAGAGGGGATCAGATATAATCTGAATTAGTACAAAAAACCAACTTTTTTGAATCAAAAAGTATGTTCCAGTATTTTTTCACAGGAAAAAAAAAAAGACACTGATTTTCAGACATTACTTCCCTCTAAAACGGATTTTAGCCTTAAAAAAAAATGGTCTTCTTGGAAGTACCAAAGATTGTGCCAGCAAGAAAATGGAAGCCTTTGGGCTTTCGGGAAAAAGGAATAAATTCTGCCATCCCCCGAGCTTGGAAGGAAAATGAATTTTGGGAAAGGAGCACAGCCAAGCAAACGTTAGAATGCAGCACTCGAGATTCCAACAAAAACACCCACTAAGCGTGGTCTGGGCTTCTGACCAAGAAAATGTGAATAAAAAATTTAGTTTTTTTTTTAACTACTTTTTTGGATAATTTGTTAGCAGCATAGAAAACTAAAACAGACCATGCCCTTAAAAATTTAATGGAAGAAATCTGAAATTTGAGTTGGTATTTTAAGTCAAAGGAAGGGGACAGGGAAATCCCCATGTGTTTTACATCCAAGCTTCCTTTTCTAATTCATTTTTCCATAAAATATTTGTTTTATATCCATGACACCGGTCTAAATTTTTAATTGGGTTTTAAACTCAAAAGGAAAAGGAGAACAAAGGGCACTTTTTAAAAAAAATATCATTAATATACTTTTTTTTTGACAAAAAGAAAAATTTTTTTTTTTTTCCCCCCCAGGAAAAGGGAAAATTCTAAGGACCTAATTCCCATGTACATGTTTATAGGAAAAATTTCTCAAAAAATTTTTACTCTTAACACAGCTAGTGGGACTAGATCAGTTTAAAAAAACAAAAAACCCATGCTGAGCCTAAGCGAGGCACTTAATCTAAAAGTTCCTGTAAAGCCCAGTAAAAACTAGAACTCAACATCAAACCCAGCTTTAGGGTGTCTTCACAAATTTCATCCTCCAATTCTGTCCTTCCAGGTTATTGAGATAAGGCAAAGTCAGCCAGGACATTTAATCAAGTATATGGATTTCACTGATAAAAAAATTCATTAGTCAGTTGGTATTTTTACATTATATTGCCTTATAATAAGCTCTGAATAAGCTAAGAGACTGAATAAGTTGAATAACAGGGTTTTGAAACTTCAAGACAGGAAAGTGGTAAAAACACACAGGAATGTAGAGATGAGTTTAGAATCAGGCGTGGCTGGGAGAAAATATTTTGCAAATTACATATCTGGTAAAGAACTGTACCCAGAATAGATAAAGAATTCTTAAAACTGTATAATAAGAATAGAAGTGAACCCAATTTTTTAAATGGGCAAATACCCGAAAAGACATTTCATAAAAAAAAACAAAACACAGGAATGGCCAATAAGAACATGAAAGATGATTCAACAGTATTAGTCATTAGAGAAATGTAAATCGAAACTACAATGAGATACCACTTCACTTCCATTAAGATGGCTGTGATAAAAAAGAAAAAAGGCAATAAGGCAAGAATGGGAAGCAACTACAAATCACAATCCTTATAGATTGTTGTTGGATACATAAAATGGTGCAATCACTTTGAAAAAACAGCTTGGCAGTTTTCTAAAAATTTAATGGTACCAATAAGCAATTGCACTCAAGAAAAATGAAATTTACACAAAGACTTGCACAAAAATGTTCATAGCAGCATTATTCATAATAGAAGTTATCCCAGATGTCCATCATTTGGTGAATGGATAAACAAAATAAGCTATATTCGAAGAATAAAATACTATTAGGCAATAAAAAGCAACAAACTACATATCCATACTACAACATGGGTGAATCTCAAAAAACATGCTAAGTGAAAGAAGCTGTCTGTAAAACACCACATACTGTGTGATTTCATTAATACAAAAAATACAAAGAAGGCAGATCTATGGAGAGAAGTAAACACTCCACTCACACCTATGGATAGATCAACAAAAACAGAAAATTAACAAGGGAAAACACCAAACTTTTAAATTGATACTATAGACAAATTAGATTTTAATCGATATTTTCAGGACTTTCCACCCCAAAACAAGCCAATTTCACACCTTTTTCTCTCAAGAGTGCACACCGGAAACTTTCTCCAGGATAGATCACAATCCTGGGCCATAAAATCATAGCCTTGGTAACTCTTCCAAAAAATTGAAATCATCCCAGCCATCTTCTCTGACCCACAAAGCAGTAAGATTAGAACCTCAATTACACAGGAAAAAAACTATTTAAAATTCCAACATATGGAGGCTAAAACAACACGCTTCTGAATAACCAACAAAATCACAGAGAAGAAATCAAAAAAAGAAATCAAAATATGCATAGAAACGCAATGAAAATTGAAAACACAACAACCCAAAACCTATCGGGACACTGTAAAAAGCAATGCTAAGGGGAAGGTTCATAGCAATTACAGGCGTACCTCAAGAAACAAGAAAAAAACTCAAATAAATAAAAACTAACTCTACACCTAAAGCAACTAGAGAAGGAAAGAAATGAAGAACCCCAGGGTTAGTAGAAGGAAAAGAAATCTTAAAAATTAGGGCAAAATAAATGCAAAAGAAACAAAAGAGACCATAGCAAAAATCAACAAAACTAAAAGTTGGTTTTTCGAGAAGATAAACAAAATTGACAAGCCATTAGCCAGACTCATCAAGAAAAACAAAGGGAGAAGAATCAGATCAACAAAATTAGAAATGAAAATGGAGAGATCACAAACAGACTACACAGAAATACAAAGGATCATAAGAGACTACTACCAACAGCTATATGCCAATAAAATGGACAACTTGGAAGAAATGGGACAAATTCTTAGAAAAAGTATAACTTTCCAAAATTGAACCAGGAAGAAATAGAAGATCTTAACAGACCCATCACAAGCACGGAAATCGAAACTGTAATCAGAAATCTTCCAGCAAAACAAAAGCCCAGGACCAGACGGCTTCACAGCGGAATTTACTACCAAAAATTTAGAGAAGAGCTAACACCTATCCTACTCTCAAACTCTTCCAGAGAATTGCAGAAGATGGTAAACTTCCAAACTCATTCTATGAGGCCCACCATCACCCTAATTCCAAAACCAGGACAAAGATGTCACAAAAAAAGAAAACTACAGGCCAATATCACTGATGAACATAGATGCAAAAAATCCTTAATAAAATTCTAGCAAAACAGAATCCAACATCATATTAAAAAGATCATACATCATGACCAAGTGGGCTTTATCCCAGGAATGCAAGGTTTCTTTAACATCCGCAAATCAATCAATGTAATTCACCACATTAACAAATTGAAAGATAAGAACAATATGATTATCTCAATAGATGCAGAAAAAGCCTTTGACAAAATTCAACATCCATTTATGATAAAAAAGCTCTCCAGAAAGCAGGAATAGAAGGAACATACCTCAACATAATTAAAAGCTATATATGACAAACCCACAGCAAACATTATCCTCAATGGTGAAAAACTGAAAAGCATTTCCCCTAAAGTCAGGAACAAGGCAAGGATGCCCACTTTCACCACTACTATTCAACATAGTTCTGGAAGTTTTGGCCACAGCAATCAGAGCGGAAAAATAATCAATTGAATATAGTAATGTTGCAGGATACAAAATTAACACACAGAAATCCCTTGCATTCCTATACACCAATAATGAGAAAACAGAAAGAGAAATTAAGGAAACAATACCATTCACCATTGCAACAAAAAGAATAAAATACTTAGGAATATTTCTACCTAAAGAAACAAAAGACTTATATATAGAAAACTATAAAACACTGATGAAAGAAATCAAAGAGGACAACAACAGATGGAGAACTTAATAAACCATTTTTAAAGAGTTTCACCAGACATCAATTGGCACAGCATCAGTGCATTGTTATGATGAAAGAAATCTGAATAGATAAAAATGTTTGAAGAGCTGAGCGTATGGCACTCATCTATCAAGACTTTTAAATACTATACCTCCTTGATGTTCGCTTATATTTATTAAGGACTTGACCTACAGATATACTCTCATCTTAATGTATAAAATTAGATGTATAAGGATCTGCCGAAATTGTTTGAAATATTGTTTTGAAATATCGTCTCAGAAATTTTAAAAAAACCTCAAAATATATCTGAATGTCTATTATTATGGTAATAGTTACATAAACTGTGATATATCTGGAATAATGAAGTACTATGCAGAATTTGTTAAGGAAGAAGGTAAGATATTTAAGTATGGTTGTGTCTAAGATATATTGTTAAGTGAAAAAAATTATGTACAAACATATATAAATTCCCACTCATGTAAGTATAAAATCTACTCATATAAATACAGTATTTGAAAAGATATACCTGCATGTTATCTCTGCAAAGTAGGACTGAGGAGAGAATAAAGACCTTTACTTTTAATTTACATATATCTTTCTACTATTTTAACTTTTCACAGATAACATGTATTAACCTTATTTTTTTTAAAGATGTTAATATTAATTAATAAAAAAGCCACTAAAGAAAAAAAGCAAGTTTAAAAAAAGATCATTAATGGTCACCACTGGGGATTAACAAATATATTGAAACTTTCTGAGGTAGCAAAAGGAAACCCTGTATAGTAGTTAACTCACCATTTTGGGAAAGGATTATGCCAACAGACTTGTTAACTGATTAAATGGGGGAATGGTAGCTTTTAAAAGTTTCAGTATATAGTATAGGTCATTATATGGTGGTGTTATGCTAGAGATTAAAAACAACCGATTCATAGATAGCTCACTTACACATTATCTCTAATCCTCCATCAATTTGGTCAAGTGGGAATTACTGTCTTCTTTTCCTCATTTGAGTTAACAGCTCAGAGAATTAAATCCCTTGAAAAAGTACACAAAAACGGAAGCTGACACTTCCAGAGTCTCACAGTAAGAGAGAACATATTTCATGATTTGAACAGCCAAGCATCTTCACATCAGGTTCAAATTCTTACCTGTTCATCGACCTCTTGAAAACTGTCAACGTCAGTACCATTTGTTTCAGACTTCCACATGTTCCACTAAGAGATGAGCTGCTACCACTTATGCTCCCTTCTGGGGTGCCTGTGACACTGTCCCTGGCTGGCCGTGAGGACACAAAGAGGCTGATGTTATCAAAATCATCATCACAGAACCTGTTCTCTCAGCATCCACCTTCTGCAATCTTGCGGGGTTGAGGGTTTTTAGGAAGGAGGAATACACATATCCTTTTATAACTGGGTAGGTAATAAAAAGAAGAAACAAGGTTACTTATATACTCTTTCCAAACAGTTGCACTTGGAGAAGCACACAGAAGCCCCTGGGAAGATCTCAAGTAGTAGAGAAGTGGAAGTTCTTTGCATCTTATGCAAAAAACTCACTTCCTAGTGTCAACAAGCCACCTGCTGGTATCCCCAGTGGATCTTCTGTTCCCATCACAGCCACCAGCTCCCCTTCCAGAAGATTGATTCATATTCTTTGTGTAGATGCACTGCGCTTAGCTTGGTAGAGTTCCTCCGTGCTGTTGTGGTAGAAGTTTGGGGCGGGGAGTTCCCCCTGCGTGCACTTCTGGGTTGGGAAATTAGAGAATTTTTTTCAAACAGATTATA
>JAGTYA010001014.1:0-15071 GCA_024291935.2 Okapia johnstoni | reverse complement strand
TCTAAATCTGGGGGTGACGCCCGGGGAGCCTCTCTTGTTCCTTTGGAAGTCCAGGCCTCCTTTGAACGAGGGGCTGCTGGGCTTCCCCTCGCCTCACGTCCAGGGAACTGGACTCGCTTGCTCCCCGATCACCACTTCGAGAGGAGGGGGCGACGACTGACGAGGGTCCTCCCTCTATGGGCGTGTGCCTCACGGGGGTGTTTCTCGACTTGCGGCGGGTCGTGCATTCTCGAGTTGCGGCGGGTACCCCCGGCCCGTCTCCCCCGTTAGCCCAGCGGGGTCGCCATGCCTCCTTTCGAGCGGACAGGGGGGGCCCGAGCAGCCTCGGGATTCGCCAGGAGGCGCTGCAGCGCCCTGGGTCCGCGTCAGGCATGGAGCTAGGACCCTCGGGGGTCCCCGGAGGGGGGGAGGGGGACAGGTATAACTGGCACCTGTGGGGTGGCCTCCAGGGAGTCGAGGGGACTCAGCCTTTCTCTCCGGTCACAGCCAAGGGCAATCGGGCTTCCCCTCGAATGCAGGGGCGAAGGTCGTGCTTTTTCCGCGCGCGCGCAGGGGGGGGAAGCGGGGGTGGCCCTCTCTGAATCGGGGGCGTGGCGCCTCGGGGAGCCTCTCTTGTTGCCTCTGAGAAGTCCAGGCATCCTTTGACATCGCCAGGGGCTGCTGGGCTTCCCCTCGCCTCACGTCCAGGGAACTGGACTCGCTTGCCGATGGGGGTTCCTCGGGGACCTTTGGTCTTGCGGCCGGAACTGGCCCCTTGGGGCCTCTTCTCGAACCTCAGGAGAGGCGAGAGTCCCGCTCTGGAGGTGCGAGGGAATGTAGGGATTGCGATGGCATTCAGGAAGGGGATTGGACCCCCCTTTCGAGAGGAGGGGGGCCGACGGCGACGGGGGGGGGGGGGGGGCCCCTCGCGAGCGGCCTCTGGAGACTCAGGGTTCCGCTCGCCTGTGGGGCACACGGGTATCCCAGGGAACCTCTGGGGGCGCCTAGAGGGAGTCCAGCCTCCGTTGCAGCGCCAGAGAGAAGGCAGGACGGCTCTCGCGTCGCTGCAGATCCCAAGGGCCCCGTCTCGCAAGGAGGGGGGGGCCCTGGGGGGGACGCCCTCGCGGTGTGGCGGGAAGCCCCGCTTTCTTTGGGCAGGTTGGCCCGGGGATCTCGGGGGACACCTGGAGTCGCCCGCAAGGAGTCAAGCCCCGTTCGGAGCCGGAAGCCAGGAACAGGTGCCGGGGGCATGCTCTCCATGCCCTGCAAGGGAAAAAGCGCCTCCTCCCTCTATGGGCGTGGCCTCACGGGGGTGTTCTCGACTTGCGGCGGTGCATTTCTCGAGTTGCGGGCGGGTACCCCGGCCCGTCTCCCCCGTTAGCCCAGCGGGGGTCGCCATGCCTCCTTTCGAGCGGACACAGGGGCCCGAGCAGCCTCGGGGATTCGCCAGGAGGCGCTGCAGCGCCCCTGGGTCCGCGTCAGGCATGGAGCTAGGACCCTCGGGGGTCCCCGGAGGGGGGGAGGGGGACAGGTATAACTGGCACCTGTGGGGGTGGCCTCCAGGGAGTCGAGGGGACTCAGCCTTTCTCTCCGGTCACACAGCCAAGGGCAATCGGGCTTCCCCCTCGAATGCAGGGGCGAAGGTCGTGCTTTTCCCTTTTCGCGCGCAGGGGGGAAGGGGGGGGGCTCCTCTCTGAATCGGGGGCGTGGCGCCTCGGGGAGCCTCTCTTGTTGCCCTCTGAGAGAAGTCCAGGCCTCCTTTGACATCGCCAGGGGCTGCTGGGCTTCCCCTCGCCTCACGTCCAGGGAACTGGACTCGCTTGCCGATGGGGGTTCCCTCGGGGACCTTTGGTCTTGCGGCCGGAACTGGCCCCTTGGGGCCTCTTCTCGAACCTCAGGAGAGGCGAGAGTCCCGCTCTGGAGGTGCGAGGGGGAAATGTAGGGGAGGAGGCGATGGCATTCAGGAAGGGGATTGGACCCCCTGCGGTGGGGAGGGGCATTTCGGGAGACGGCGACGGGGACCCCTCGCGAGCGGCCCTCTGGAGGACACAGGTTCCGCTCGGCCTGTGGACACGGGTATCCCAGGGAACCTCTGGGGGCGCCTAGAGGGAGTCCCAGCCTCCGTTGCGCGCGCGCGAGGGGGAAGGCAGGGGTGGCCTCTCTCGAATCGGGGGGGCTGGCGATCGGGGGGCCTCTCTTGTCTGCCTCTGAGAAGTCCAGGCCCTTTGACGCCCTCGCCAGGGTGCTGGGGCTTCCCCTCGCCTCACGTCCAGGGGCCCGGGGACTCGCTTGGGGACCCTGGAGGGGCCCCTCGGGGACCTTTGGTCGGAGCGGCCGGAACAGGCCCCTTGGGGCCCTCTTCTCGATGCCCTCAAGGGAGAGGCGAGAGTCCCCCGCTCTGGAGGTTCTCGACGAGGGGTGCATGTAGGGATTGCGATGGCATTCAGGAAGGGGATTGGACCCCCCTTTCGAGAGGAGGGGGCCCCGAGGCGACGGGGGGGCCCCTCGCGCAGCGGCCTCTGGAGACTCAGGGTTCCGCTCGCCTGTGGACACGGGTATCCCAGGGAACCTCTGGGGGGGGCGCCCAGGGAGTCGAGGGAGTCCAGCCTCCCGTTGCAGCGCCAGAGAGAAGGCAGGACGGCTCTCGCGCTCGCGTGCAGCAGATCCCAAGGGCCCCCGTCTCGGCGCAGGAGGGGGGGCCCTCTCTGAATCGGGGGCGGGCCCTCGGGGAGCCTCTCCTTGTTGGGAGAAGCCCCGCTTTCTTGGGCAGGTTGGCACCGGGGGGGCTCGGGGGACACCCTGGAGTCGCCCGCAAGGGGGTTCCTCGGGGACCCCGTTTCGGAGCCGGCCGGAGGTGCCGGGGCATGCTCTCCATGCCCTGCCTCTGAAAGGCGAAAGCGCCTCCTCCCTCTATATGGGCGTGGCCTCACGGGGGTGTTCTCGACTTGCGGCGGTGCATGCATTCTCGAGTTGCGGCGGGTACCCCGGCCCCCCCGTCCCCCCCCCCTCGTTAGCCCAGCGGGGGTCGCCATGCCTCCGGGTCCCCTTTTTTCGAGCGGACAGGGGCCCGAGCAGCCTCGGGATTCGCCAGGAGGCGCTGCTGCAGCGCCCTGGGTCCCGCGTCCGCGTCATGGAGGCATGGAGCTAGGACCCTCTCGGGGGTCCCCGGGGGGGGGGAGGGGGGGGAGGGGACAGGTATAACTGGCACCTGTGGGGTGGTGGCCTCCAGGGAGTCGAGGGGACCCGTCAGCCCTTTCTCTCCGGTCACAGCCAAGGGGTGTGGGGGAAGCCCCTCGAATGCAGGGGCGAAGGTCGTGCTTTTCCGCGCGGCCCAGGCAAGGGGGGAAGCGGGGGTGGGCCTCTCTCTGAATCGGGGGCCGGGGCATGCTCTCCATCCCTGGGGAAAAGCGCCTCTCTCTATGTTGCCTCACGGAGAAGTCCAGGCCTCCTTTGACATCGCCAGGGGGGCTGCTGGGGTTCCCCCTCCCCTCACGTCCAGGGAAACCCACTCGGGGTCGCCATGCCGATGGGGGTTCCTCGGGGGCCCCTTTGGCCTCGGGTTGCGGCCGGAACTGGCCCCCTGGGGCCTCTTCTTCGCATCTTCCTCGAACCTCAGGAGAGGCGAGAGAGTCCCGCTGGGGAGGTGCGAGGGAAATGTAGGGATTGCGATTTCTCTCCGGCATTCAGGAAGGGGATTCGGACCCCCCCTTCGAGAGGCAGGGGCGAAGGTCGCGCTTTTTTCCCCTCGCGGCGGCAGGGGGAAGCGGGGGTGGGCCTCTGGAATCGGGGGCGTGGCGCCTCGGGGAGCCTCTCTTTGCGCCTCTGAGAAGTCCAGGCCTCCTTTGACATCGCCAGGGGCTGCTGGGCTTCCCCTCGCCTCACGTCCAGGGAACTGGACTCGCTTGCCGATGGGGAGGTTCCTCGGGGACCTTTGGTCTTGCGGCGCCGGAACTGGCCCCTTGGGGCCTCTTCTCGAACCTCAGGAGAGGCGAGAGTCCCGCTCTGGAGGTGCGAGGGAATGTAGGGATTGCGATGGCATTCAGGAAGGGGATTGGACCCCCCTTTTTCGAGAGGAGGGGGGCCGACGGCGACGGGGGGGGGCCTCGCGAGCGGCCTCTGGAGACTCAGGGTTCCGCTCGCCTGTGGACACGGGTATCCCCAGGGGAACCTCTGGGGGGGGCCTAGAGGGGAGTCCAGCCTCCGTTGCAGCGCGCAGAGAGAAGGCAGGCAGGGCTCTCGCGTCGCGCTGCAGATCCCAAGGGCCCCGTCTCGCAAGGAGGGGGGGGGGGGGGGAAGCGCCCCCTCGCCTGTCTGGGGTGTGGCGGGAAGCCCCGCTTTCTTGGCAGGTTGGCCCGGGGGATCTCGGGGGACACCTGGAGTCGCCCGCAAGGAGTCAAGCCCCGTTCGGAGCGCCGGGACAGGTGCCGGGGCATGCTCTCCATGCCCTGCAAGGGAAAAGCGCCTCCTCCCTCTATGGGCGTGGCCTCACGGGGGTGTTCTCGACTTGCGCGCGGTGCATTCTCGAGTTGCGTTGCGGCGGGTACCCCCCCGGCCCGTCCCCCCCCCCCGTTAGCCCAGCGGGGTCGCCATGCCTCCTTTCGAGCGGACACAGGGGGGCCCGAGCAGCAGCCTCGGGATTCGCCAGGAGGCGCTGCTGCAGCGCCCTGGGTCCGCGTCAGGCATGGAGCTAGGACCCTCGGGGGTCCCCGGAGGGGGGGGGGGGGGGACAGGTATAACTGGCACCTGTGGGGTGGCCTCCAGGGAGTCGAGGGGACTCAGCCTTTCTCTCTCCGGTCACAGCCAAGGGCAATCGGGCTTCCCCCTCGAATGCAGGGGCGAAGGTCGTGCTTTTTCCGCGCGGCGCAGGGGGAAGCGGGGGGTGGCCTCTCTGAATCGGGGGCGTGGCGCCTCGGGGAGCCTCTCTTGTTGCCTCTGAGAAGTCCAGGCCTCCTTTGACATCGCCAGGGGCTGCTGGGCTTCCCCCCCCCTCGCCTCACGTCCAGGGAACTGGACTCGCTTGCCGATGGGGGTTCCTCGGGGACCTTTGGTCTTGCGGCCGGAACTGGCCCCCTTGGGGGCCTCTTCTCGAACCTCAGGAGAGGCGGCGAGAGTCCCGCTCTGGAGGTGCGAGGGAATGTAGGGATTGCGATGGCATTCAGGAAGGGGATTTGGACCCCCCCTTTCGAGAGGAGGGGGCCGACGGCGACGGGGGGCCCCTCGCGAGCGGCCTCTGGGAGACTCAGGGTTCCGCTCGCCTGTGGACACACGGGTATCCCAGGGAACCTCTGGGGGCGCCTAGAGGGAGTCCAGCCTCCGTTGCAGCGCCAGAGAGAGAGGCAGGACGGCTCTCGCGCGTCGCTGCAGATCCCAAGGGCCCCGTCTCGCAAGGAGGGGGGCCCGGGGGGGACGCCCCTCGCTCGGTGTGGCGGGAAAGCCCCGCTTTCTTGGCAGGTTGGCCCGGGGATCTCGGGGGACACCTGGAGTCGCCCGCAAGGAGTCAAGCCCCGTTCGGAGCCGGGAACAGGTGCCGGGGCATGCTCTCCATGCCCTGCAAGGGAAAAAAGCGCCTCCTCCCTCTATGGGCGTGGCCTCACGGGGGGGTGTTCTCGACTTGCGCGGCGGTGCATTCTCGAGTTGCGGCGGGTACCCCGGCCCGTCTCCCCCGTTAGCCCAGCGGGTCGCGCCATGCCTCCTTTCGAGCGGACAGGGGCCCCGAGCAGCCTCGGGATTCGCCAGGAGGCGCTGCAGCGCCCTGGGTCCGCGTCAGGCATGGAGCTAGGACCCTCGGGGGTCCCCGGGGGGGGGGGGGGGGACAGGTATAACTGGCACCTGTGGGGTGGCCTCCAGGGAGTCGAGGGGGACTCAGCCTTTCTCTCCGGGTCACAGCCAAGGGCAATCGGGCTTCCCCTCGAATGCAGGGGCGAAGGTCGTGCTTTTCCGCGCGGCGCAGGGGGAAGCGGGGGGTGGCCTCTCTGAATCGGGGGGCGTGGCGCCTCGGGGAGCCTCTCTTGTTGCCTCTGAGAAGTCCAGGCCTCCTTTGACATCGCCAGGGGCTGCTGGGCTTCCCCTCCCCTCACGTCCAGGGAACTGGACTCGCTTGCCGATGGGGGTTCCTCGGGGACCTTTGGTCTTGCGGCCGGAACTGGCCCCTTGGGGCCTCTTCTCGAACCTCAGGAGAGGCGAGAGTCCCGCTCTGGAGGTGCGAGGGAATGTAGGGATTGCGATGGCATTCAGGAAGGGGATTGGACCCCCCTTTCGAGAGGAGGGGCCGACGGCGACGGGGGGCCCCTCGCGAGCGGCCTCTGGAGACTCAGGGTTCCGCTCGCCTGTGGACACGGGTATCCCAGGGAACCTCTGGGGGCGCCTAGAGGGAGTCCAGCCTCCGTTGCAGCGCCAGAGAGAAGGCAGGACGGCTCTCGCGTCGCTGCAGATCCCAAGGGCCCCGTCTCGCAAGGAGGGGGGCCCGGGGGACGCCCTCGCGGTGTGGCGGGAAGCCCCGCTTTCTTGGCAGGTTGGCCCGGGGATCTCGGGGGACACCTGGAGTCGCCCGCAAGGAGTCAAGCCCCGTTCGGAGCCGGAAACAGGTGCCGGGGCATGCTCTCCATGCCCTGCAAGGGAAAAGCGCGCCTCCTCCCTCTATGGGCGTGGCCTCACGGGGGTGTTCTCGACTTGCGGCGGTGCATTCTCGAGTTGCGGCGGGTACCCCGGCCCGTCTCCCCCCCCGTTAGCCCAGCGGGGGTCGCCATGCCTCCTTTCGAGCGGACACAGGGGCCCGCAGCAGCCTCGGGATTCGCCAGGAGGCGCTGCAGCGCCCTGGGTCCGCGTCAGGCATGGAGCTAGGACCCTCGGGGGTCCCCGGAGGGGGGGGAGGGGACAGGTATAACTGGCACCTGTGGGGTGGCCTCCAGGGAGTCGAGGGGACTCAGCCTTTCTCTCCGGTCACAGCCAAGGGCAATCGGGCTTCCCCTCGAATGCAGGGGCGAAGGTCGTGCTTTTCCGCGCGGCGCAGGGGGAAGCGGGGGTGGCCTCTCTGAATCGGGGGCGTGGCGCCTCGGGGAGCCTCTCTTGTTGCCTCTGAGAAGTCCAGGCCTCCTTTGACATCGCCAGGGGCTGCTGGGCTTCCCCTCGCCTCACGTCCAGGGAACTGGACTCGCTTGCCGATGGGGGTTCCTCGGGGACCTTTGGTCTTGCGGCCGGAACTGGCCCCTTGGGGCCTCTTCTCGAACCTCAGGAGAGGCGAGAGTCCCGCTCTGGAGGTGCGAGGGAATGTAGGGATTGCGATGGCATTCAGGAAGGGGATTGGACCCCCCTTTCGAGAGGAGGGGCCGACGGCGACGGGGGGCCCCTCGCGAGCGGCCTCTGGAGACTCAGGGTTCCGCTCGCCTGTGGACACGGGTATCCCAGGGAACCTCTGGGGGCGCCTAGAGGGAGTCCAGCCTCCGTTGCAGCGCCAGAGAGAAGGCAGGACGGCTCTCGCGTCGCTGCAGATCCCAAGGGCCCCGTCTCGCAAGGAGGGGGGCCCGGGGGACGCCCTCGCGGTGGTGTGGCGGGAAGCCCCGCTTTCTTGGCAGGTTGGCCCGGGGATCTCGGGGGACACCTGGAGTCGCCCGCAAGGAGTCAAGCCCCGTTCGGAGCCGGAACAGGTGCCGGGGCATGCTCTCCATGCCCTGCAAGGGAAAAGCGCCTCCTCCCTCTATGGGCGTGGCCTCACGGGGGTGTTCTCGACTTGCGGCGGTGCATTCTCGAGTTGCGGCGGGTACCCCGGCCCCGTCTCCCCCGTTAGCCCAGCGGGGTCGCCATGCCTCCTTTCGAGCGGACAGGGGCCCGAGCAGCCTCGGGATTCGCCAGGAGGCGCTGCAGCGCCCTGGGTCCGCGTCAGGCATGGAGCTAGGACCCTCGGGGGTCCCCCGGAGGGGGGGAGGGGACAGGTATAACTGGCACCTGTGGGGTGGCCTCCAGGGAGTCGAGGGGACTCAGCCTTTCTCTCCGGTCACAGCCAAGGGCAATCGGGCTTCCCCTCGAATGCAGGGGCGAAGGTCGTGCTTTTCCGCGCGGCGCAGGGGGAAGCGGGGGTGGCCTCTCTGAATCGGGGGCGTGGCGCCTCGGGGAGCCTCTCTTGTTGCCTCTGAGAAGTCCAGGCCTCCTTTGACATCGCCAGGGGCTGCTGGGCTTCCCCTCGCCTCACGTCCAGGGAACTGGACTCGCTTGCCGATGGGGGTTCCTCGGGGACCTTTGGTCTTGCGGCCGGAACTGGCCCCTTGGGGCCTCTTCTCGAACCTCAGGAGAGGCGAGAGTCCCGCTCTGGAGGTGCGAGGGAATGTAGGGATTGCGATGGCATTCAGGAAGGGGATTGGACCCCCCTTTCGAGAGGAGGGGCCGACGGCGACGGGGGGCCCCTCGCGAGCGGGCCTCTGGAGACTCAGGGTTCCGCTCGCTGTGGACACGGGTATCCCAGGGAACCTCTGGGGGCGCCTAGAGGGAGTCCAGCCTCCGTTGCAGCGCCAGAGAGAAGGCAGGACGGCTCTCGCGTCGCTGCAGATCCCAAGGACCCGTCTCGCAAGGAGGGGGGCCCGGGGGACGCCCTCGCGGTGTGGCGGGAAGCCCCGCTTTCTTGGCAGGTTGGCCCGGGGATCTCGGGGGACACCTGGAGTCGCCCGCAAGGAGTCAAGCCCCGTTCGGAGCCGGAACAGGTGCCGGGGCATGCTCTCCATGCCCTGCAAGGGAAAAGCGCCTCCTCCCTCTATGGGCGTGGCCTCACGGGGGTGTTCTCGACCTTCGCCCCTGCATTCGAGGGGAAGCCCGATTGCCCTTGGCTGTGACCGGAGAGAAAGGCTGAGTCCCCTCGACTCCCTGGAGGCCACCCCACAGGTGCCAGTTATACCTGTCCCCTCCCCCCCTCCGGGGACCCCCGAGGGTCCTAGCTCCATGCCTGACGCGGACCCAGGGCGCTGCAGCGCCTCCTGGCGAATCCCGAGGCTGCTCGGGCCCCTGTCCGCTCGAAAGGAGGCATGGCGACCCCGCTGGGCTAACGGGGGAGACGGGCCGGGGTACCCGCCGCAACTCGAGAATGCACCGCCGCAAGTCGAGAACACCCCCGTGAGGCCACGCCCATAGAGGGAGGAGGCGCTTTTCCCTTGCAGGGCATGGAGAGCATGCCCCGGCACCTGTTCCCCGGCTCCGAACGGGGCTTGACTCCTTGCGGGCGACTCCAGGTGTCCCCCGAGATCCCCGGGCCAACCTGCCAAGAAAGCGGGGCTTCCCGCCACACCGCGAGGGCGTCCCCCGGGCCCCCCTCCTTGCGAGACGGGGCCCTTGGGATCTGCAGCGACGCGAGAGCCGTCCTGCCTTCTCTCTGGCGCTGCAACGGAGGCTGGACTCCCTCTAGGCGCCCCCAGAGGTTCCCTGGGATACCCGTGTCCACAGGCGAGCGGAACCCTGAGTCTCCAGAGGCCGCTCGCGAGGGGCCCCCCGTCGCCGTCGGCCCCTCCTCTCGAAAGGGGGGTCCAATCCCCTTCCTGAATGCCATCGCAATCCCTACATTCCCTCGCACCTCCAGAGCGGGACTCTCGCCTCTCCTGAGGTTCGAGAAGAGGCCCCAAGGGGCCAGTTCCGGCCGCAAGACCAAAGGTCCCCGAGGAACCCCCATCGGCAAGCGAGTCCAGTTCCCTGGACGTGAGGCGAGGGGAAGCCCAGCAGCCCCTGGCGATGTCAAAGGAGGCCTGGACTTCTCAGAGGCAACAAGAGAGGCTCCCCGAGGCGCCACGCCCCCGATTCAGAGAGGCCACCCCCGCTTCCCCCTGCGCCGCGCGGAAAAGCACGACCTTCGCCCCTGCATTCGAGGGGAAGCCCGATTGCCCTTGGCTGTGACCGGAGAGAAAGGCTGAGTCCCCTCGACTCCCTGGAGGCCACCCCACAGGTGCCAGTTATACCTGTCCCCTCCCCCCCTCCGGGGACCCCCGAGGGTCCTAGCTCCATGCCTGACGAGGACCCAGGGCGCTGCAGCGCCTCCTGGCGAATCCCGAGGCTGCTCGGGCCCCTGTCCGCTCGAAAGGAGGCATGGCGACCCCGCTGGGCTAAAGGGGGAGACGGGCCGGGGTACCCGCCGCAACTCGAGAATGCACCGCCGCAAGTCGGGAACACCCCCGTGAGGCCACTCCCATAGAGGGAGAGGCGCTTTTCCCTTGCAGGGCATGGAGAGCATGCCCCGGCACCTGTTCCGGCTCCGAACGGGGCTTGACTCCTTGCGGGTGACTCCAGGTGTCCCCCGAGATCCCCGGGCCAACCTGCCAAGAAAGCGGGGCTTCCCGCCACACCGCGAGGGCGTCCCCCGGGCCCCCCTCCTTGCGAGACGGGGCCCTTCGGATCTGCAGCGGCGCGAGAGCCGTCCTGCCTTCTCTCTGGCGCTGCAACGGAGGCTGGACTCCCTCTAGGCGCCCCCAGAGGTTCCCTGGGATACCCGTGTCCACAGGCGAGCGGAACCCTGAGTCTCCAGAGGCCGCTCGCGAGGGGCCCCCCGTCGCCGTCGGCCCCTCCTCTCGAAAGGGGGGTCCAATCCCCTTCCTGAATGCCATCGCAATCCCTACATTCCCTCGCACCTCCAGAGCGGGACTCTCGCCTCTCCTGAGGTTCGAGAAGAGGCCCCAAGGGGCCAGTTCCGGCCGCAAGACCAAAGGTCCCCGAGGAACCCCCATCGGCAAGCGAGTCCAGTTCCCTGGACGTGAGGCGAGGGGAAGCCCAGCAGCCCCTGGCGATGTCAAAGGAGGCCTGGACTTCTCAGAGGCAACAAGAGAGGCTCCCCGAGGCGCCACGCCCCCGATTCAGAGAGGCCACCCCCGCTTCCCCCTGCGCCGCGCGGAAAAGCACGACCTTCGCCCCTGCATTCGAGGGGAAGCCCGATTGCCCTTGGCTGTGACCGGAGAGAAAGGCTGAGTCCCCTCGACTCCCTGGAGGCCACCCCACAGGTGCCAGTTATACCTGTCCCCTCCCCCCCTCCGGGGACCCCCGAGGGTCCTAGCTCCATGCCTGACGAGGACCCAGGGCGCTGCAGCGCCTCCTGGCGAATCCCGAGGCTGCTCGGGCCCCTGTCCGCTCGAAAGGAGGCATGGCGACCCCGCTGGGCTAACGGGGGAGACGGGCCGGGGTACCCGCCGCAACTCGAGAAGGCACCGCCGCAAGTCGAGAACACCCCCGTGAGGCCACGCCCATAGAGGGAGGAGGCGCTTTTCCCTTGCAGGGCATGGAGAGCATGCCCCGGCACCTGTTCCGGCTCCGAACGGGGCTTGACTCCTTGCGGGCGACTCCAGGTGTCCCCCGAGATCCCCGGGCCAACCTGCCAAGAAAGCGGGGCTTCCCGCCACACCGCGAGGGCGTCCCCCGGGCCCCCCTCCTTGCGAGACGGGGCCCTTGGGATCTGCAGCGACGCGAGAGCCGTCCTGCCTTCTCTCTGGCGCTGCAACGGAGGCTGGACTCCCTCTAGGCGCCCCCAGAGGTTCCCTGGGATACCCGTGTCCACAGGCGAGCGGAACCCTGAGTCTCCAGAGGCCGCTCGCGAGGGGCCCCCCGTCGCCGTCGGCCCCTCCTCTCGAAAGGGGGGTCCAATCCCCTTCCTGAATGCCATCGCAATCCCTACATTCCCTCGCACCTCCAGAGCGGGACTCTCGCCTCTCCTGAGGTTCGAGAAGAGGCCCCAAGGGGCCAGTTCCGGCCGCAAGACCAAAGGTCCCCGAGGAACCCCCATCGGCAAGCGAGTCCAGTTCCCTGGACGTGAGGCGAGGGGAAGCCCAGCAGCCCCTGGCGATGTCAAAGGAGGCCTGGACTTCTCAGAGGCAACAAGAGAGGCTCCCCGAGGCGCCACGCCCCCGATTCAGAGAGGCCACCCCCCGCTTCCCCCTGCGCCGCGCGGAAAAGCACGACCTTCGCCCCTGCATTCGAGGGGAAGCCCGATTGCCCTTGGCTGTGACCGGAGAGAAAGGCTGAGTCCCCTCGACTCCCTGGAGGCCACCCCACAGGTGCCAGTTATACCTGTCCCCTCCCCCCCCCCCGGGGACCCCCGAGGGTCCTAGCTCCATGCCTGACGCGGACCCAGGGCGCTGCAGCGCCTCCTGGCGAATCCCGAGGCTGCTCGGGCCCCTGTCCGCTCGAAAGGAGGCATGGCGACCCCGCTGGGCTAACGGGGGAGACGGGCCGGGGTACCCGCCGCAACTCGAGAATGCACCGCCGCAAGTCGAGAACACCCCCGTGAGGCCACGCCCATAGAGGGAGGAGGCGCTTTTCCCTTGCAGGGCATGGAGAGCATGCCCCGGCACCTGTTCCGGCTCCGAACGGGGCTTGACTCCTTGCGGGCGACTCCAGGTGTCCCCCGAGATCCCCGGGCCAACCTGCCAAGAAAGCGGGGCTTCCCGCCACACCGCGAGGGCGTCCCCCGGGCCCCCCTCCTTGCGAGACGGGGCCCTTGGGATCTGCAGCGACGCGAGAGCCGTCCTGCCTTCTCTCTGGCGCTGCAACGGAGGCTGGACTCCCTCTAGGCGCCCCCAGAGGTTCCCTGGGGATACCCGTGTCCACAGGGCGAGCGGAACCCTGAGTCTCCAGAGGCCGCTCGCGAGGGGCCCCCCGTCGCCGTCGGCCCCTCCTCTCGAAAGGGGGGTCCAATCCCCTTCCTGAATGCCATCGCAATCCCTACATTCCCTCGCACCTCCAGAGCGGGACTCTCGCCTCTCCTGAGGTTCGAGAAGAGGCCCCAAGGGGCCAGTTCCGGCCGCAAGACCAAAGGTCCCCGAGGAACCCCCATCGGCAAGCGAGTCCAGTTCCCTGGACGTGAGGCGAGGGGAAGCCCAGCAGCCCCTGGCGATGTCAAAGGAGGCCTGGACTTCTCAGAGGCAACAAGAGAGGCTCCCCGAGGCGCCACGCCCCCGATTCAGAGAGGCCACCCCCGCTTCCCCCTGCGCCGCGCGGAAAAAAGCACGACCTTCGCCCCTGCATTCGAGGGGAAGCCCGATTGCCCTTGGCTGTGACCGGAGAGAAAGGCTGAGTCCCCTCGACTCCCCTGGAGGCCACCCCACAGGTGCCAGTTATACCTGTCCCCTCCCCCCCTCCGGGGACCCCCGAGGGTCCTAGCTCCATGCCTGACGCGGACCCAGGGCGCTGCAGCGCCTCCTGGCGAATCCCGAGGCTGCTCGGGCCCCTGTCCGCTCGAAAGGAGGCATGGCGACCCCGCTGGGCTAACGGGGGAGACGGGCCGGGGTACCCGCCGCAACTCGAGAATGCACCGCCGCAAGTCGAGAACACCCCCGTGAGGCCACGCCCATAGAGGGAGGAGGCGCTTTTCCCTTGCAGGGCATGGAGAGCATGCCCCGGCACCTGTTCCGGCTCCGAACGGGGCTTGACTCCTTGCGGGCGACTCCAGGTGTCCCCCGAGATCCCCGGGCCAACCTGCCAAGAAAGCGGGGCTTCCCGCCACACCGCGAGGGCGTCCCCCGGGCCCCCCTCCTTGCGAGACGGGGCCCTTGGGATCTGCAGCGACGCGAGAGCCGTCCTGCCTTCTCTCTGGCGCTGCAACGGAGGCTGGACTCCCTCTAGGCGCCCCCAGAGGTTCCCTGGGATACCCGTGTCCACAGGCGAGCGGAACCCTGAGTCTCCAGAGGCCGCTCGCGAGGGGCCCCCCGTCGCCGTCGGCCCCTCCTCTCGAAAGGGGGGTCCAATCCCCTTCCTGAATGCCATCGCAATCCCTACATTCCCTCGCACCTCCAGAGCGGGACTCTCGCCTCTCCTGAGGTTCGAGAAGAGGCCCCAAGGGGCCAGTTCCGGCCGCAAGACCAAAGGTCCCCGAGGAACCCCCATCGGCAAGCGAGTCCAGTTCCCTGGACGTGAGGCGAGGGGAAGCCCAGCAGCCCCTGGCGATGTCAAAGGAGGCCTGGACTTCTCAGAGGCAACAAGAGAGGCTCCCCGAGGCGCCACGCCCCCGATTCAGAGAGGCCACTCGGCGCGGAAAAGCACGACCTTCGCCCCTGCATTCGAGGGGAAGCCCGATTGCCCTTGGCTGTGACCGGAGAGAAAGGCTGAGTCCCCTCGACTCCCTGGAGGCCACCCCACAGGTGCCAGTTATACCTGTCCCCTCCCCCCCTCCGGGGACCCCCGAGGGTCCTAGCTCCATGCCTGACGCGGACCCAGGGCGCTGCAGCGCCTCCTGGCGAATCCCGAGGCTGCTCGGGCCCCTGTCCGCTCGAAAGGAGGCATGGCGACCCCGCTGGGCTAACGGGGGAGACGGGCCGGGGTACCCGCCGCAACTCGAGAATGCACCGCCGCAAGTCGAGAACACCCCCGTGAGGCCACGCCCATAGAGGGAGGAGGCGCTTTTCCCTTGCAGGGCATGGAGAGCATGCCCCGGCACCTGTTCCGGCTCCGAACGGGGCTTGACTCCTTGCGGGCGACTCCAGGTGTCCCCCGAGATCCCCGGGCCAACCTGCCAAGAAAGCGGGGCTTCCCGCCACACCGCGAGGGCGTCCCCCGGGCCCCCCTCCTTGCGAGACGGGGCCCTTGGGATCTGCAGCGACGCGAGAGCCGTCCTGCCTTCTCTCTGGCGCTGCAACGGAGGCTGGACTCCCTCTAGGCGCCCCCAGAGGTTCCCTGGGATACCCGTGTCCACAGGCGAGCGGAACCCTGAGTCTCCAGAGGCCGCTCGCGAGGGGCCCCCCGTCGCCGTCGGCCCCTCCTCTCGAAAGGGGGGTCCAATCCCCTTCCTGAATGCCATCGCATCCCTACATTCCCTCGCACCTCCAGAGCGGGACTCTCGCCTCTCCTGAGGTTCGAGAAGAGGCCCCAAGGGGCCAGTTCCGGCCGCAAGACCAAAGGTCCCCGAGGAACCCCCATCGGCAAGCGAGTCCAGTTCGTGAGGCGAGGGGAAGCCCAGCAGCCCCTGGCGATGTCAAAGGAGGCCTGGACTTCTCAGAGGCAACAAGAGAGGCTCCCCGAGGCGCCACGCCCCCGATTCAGAGAGGCCACCCCCGCTTCCCCCTGCGCCGCGCGGAAAAGCACGACCTTCGCCCCTGCATTCGAGGGGAAGCCCGATTGCCCTTGGCTGTGACCGGAGAGAAAGG
>JAGTYA010001013.1:0-15072 GCA_024291935.2 Okapia johnstoni | reverse complement strand
CTTTTTAGTAGACCATGGCATCAAAAAATAATTGTTTTTAAGGGTCCTATAACACAAGGCAAGTGTCTAAGAGTATGTCTCAGCCTAGTGACTGGTTTAACCAACATTTGTGTATCCACAGTTGAGAAAGGCTTTGTGACCTACCTGACCTGTGATGCACTCTTGGGGATTGGGTTGGGAGTAGGGGGGGTGGGGGGGTGTGCGTGGAAGGAACGTCAACAGTAGTTACAAATTTGGGGTTCTGAGATCTTATGACCTACCTCCTGTGAATGTCAAGTATTGTACTTGATTTCTTTTCTCCGTTTTCCCACCTGAGTTCTTTTCTTCCCATATTTGCTTCAGAGTATTCACAACTGTTACTCAGTTTGTACCAAAATAAGCACACACGTTGCACTTATATTTTGAACAATTTTTATTACTAGTACAGGAAAAAACAATTTTTACTAATACAGGAAAAAACATATAGCTAACAAATATTGGGAAAGTTACAGTTACAAGAAATCCTAAAAGTACTAGTAAATAGTTATCCCTGGTCATCATTCAGTTACATTTGGGGCTAACCTGTCTTCCTTTAGCCCCTCTCCCAACTCCCTTTTTAGATATTGGTTCCGGAGCGCCTGCCCAGTCTCACCTATATTGGATGATAGACCAGGCTACTCAACTCTAGCACGAGGTAGATTCAAGTTGGCACCATTGCTGGGTCTGAACCCCAGGTTGTTCCCTCTGGCCCTGGGTGGACCTGCAATTGCAGCCACCCTGGATCCATAACACCCTGGGTAGGAAGGCACTTTCTATCTGGCCTCCACTGTTTCTCCTTTGAGCATTAGGCCATCCAATGTTAACCTTAATTATCTCCTTTACCCCTTTTTATGAGGTTCTCTTATTCCATTCCCTTTAAACTTCACTTTCTTTCCTGGTCTGTTTCCCTCTGGTTAGATTATGTCAAATTGTCCCACCAAGCCAGTAATTAAGTCTGGCTGTACTCTTATGTAGCTAGTTTTCACTTAACTTTATTCTAAACCAATATCTGGGCCCAGTCTTAATGTAGCCCTGTGGCTTTTGCCATTACCCTGGGATACTCTGTTCTTTTTCTAGTACCACCTCTCCATATTCAAAATTCTAACCCCATTTTTACTTCCCACAAACTTTCTGTTTTTTAAGGAATGCCATTACTTTGTCACTTAATTTTAAGGAGGAACCAAAATGCTAAACTCATTGAAGAATCAAGCTCTTCCCAATTGAGAATACTAGCTCCTCCCATTTCCCCAGGTTCACTTGGATAACTGATAAACTCAGTGCCTCACATCCCAGGGAATGGTTCTAACAGAATACAATAAATACAGTTTTACAATATCAAAAATACATAAAACAACAATATTGAAATTTACAGAAGTTACATACAGTATAGGGGAAAACAACAGCAACAACAACAGAAAACATTTCTACCAGAACAAAAAGCATAAGGGAGGTTTATCCCTCCTTACTAAATGGAGTTAATTTCTTTTTAAACATCACATGTTACAAATTAGCCCAGAGGTTTCAGCTTTTGGTCTGCTGGCTATGGACTCTCTTGGTTGATGGTTGTTAGTGGGATTTTTTTTTGGGGGGGGGGGCTGTTAGTATTTGTTTATAAAAATTTGGCATTTGGAGAATTTTCTAAATTCAAAAGGGTGTGCTGATTGGTGTTCAAACTCAGTTATAAACTCTTGTGATTGTATCTTGGATAAAAGAAATGAAATTTAGTCTCAACAGTTGGACTTTTAAAACTTTTGAAGTTTAAAAGATTAGTAGATTGATTTACTAATTTTAGCAATGATTTTACCCACATTTACCTGCTTAGGAAATAAAACACTCCCTTTCTATTCTTTAGTCTTTGTTAGAAATTATGAATTTTGAGCCTATGGCCAATCCAAAGTCTTTGCTGTTCATTGAATAGAAGAGAAAATACAGGGCACAGGTGGTAATAAAAGTCTTTTTTTCCTATTCTTTCCTTTCAGCATTTTCCTGTTGCAGATAGTCTGAATCTTAACCAATCACGTAAAGACCAATACATAACCTCTGCTTGTTTCATCTCAGAAAAGATATTTTCCACATAGTTACAGGAAAAAAATAGAAATTCTGTGGATTGTGATTTCCTTCCTTCAACCTGAGAACTATACAGGCTAGGAAAGAAAATAGGTTTTGGAGACAGATAAATTAGGGTTTGAATGTCTGACTCTGCTACACACTGAGTGCTGAATCGTAGGCAAATGTTTTGATCTCTGTATACCTTTTAGGATTGTTGTAAGGGTAAAATGAAATTAAGTAAAGTGATGAGCATGGTGCCAGACACACAGTAAATACTTAATAGATATAAGGTATTCTGAAAACTATCCACTTTCTCCCCTTTACCTAACTCTTTAATCAAGCCATTCACAGTTCAAAAGATAGATACCCACCAATTTCCTCAGAAAGTTATTCTGTCAGTTGTTCTTACCTTTTCTTTATCTTTAAACCTTCCCATTTCTCCTTACTGTAAAATTGTACACAAAAAAAATCTATGCCCTCTGAAAAAATTTAAACTCAACATCAAGTATTACCATAACTCCTTCCTTGAAATATTGGAAAAATGTAAAAAAGAGTAATCAACATCTTAAGTCTTAATCATCCTACTGATCTTCTGTCCTCCAGCAACTACGCTTTACTTAAAAACTGTCAGAAAAGCCTTCAAGACATCCTACTTCTTAGTGTCCCTTTCTTACACAGCAACTTTCTTTCCTCTGCATGTTTGTTACAACCAGTATCACTTTCATGCATTGGAGAAGGAAATGGCAACCCACTCCAGTTTTCTTGCCTGAAGAATCCCAGGGACGGGGAGCCTGTGTGGGCTGCCGTCCAAGGGGTCGCACAGAGTCGGACACGACTGAAGTGACTTAGCAGCAGCAGCAGCAACAACAACACATATATGCAACATCTATGAATTTTTTCCCTACTTGGGACCTCTGTAATGACCATAAGCCCTTTGTTTTTATTACTTACTCAGAACCATTGCTAATCCCTATATGCTTTTATTATTGAACTCTCAGTTCTTATAGAATCATATTTCTTACCTCAAACCATCTGAACAAATTTTAAATAGCCCTCAACAGAAAATATCCATACAAGTCACATTAACATACATGTCTGAATCTCTCTTTCTGTTTTTCATTAGGGATGCTGCCTCCCACTTAACAAATCACAACTCTTTCATATTTTACATACCTGCATTCATACTGTAGTTATTGACTTTCTGCCTACACCTCCTTAAACCTTATATTAACTGGAGCTACCCCAGGATTCTGATGGACTCCAAACACTTCTCTGAAGCTGCTGTTTCCATTCCATTAATTGCTGTTCAGTATTGATCATATTAAACTCCTGACATTCCAAATTAAAATCCACATTTAGTTAAGTAAAATTTATCTCAGTATTTTTTTTACTCTGACTCACCTCCAACCACTCACTGGGATTCATATTACTGATCCTTAGTGAAACCTTTAAGCACATAATTCGCAAATCTTTTGTTCAAACACTAAAAAGGCCAGCAGGATAAGTTGAACATTAAAACTATTAACCACAAATATATCCATTCCCCTTTATCACTACAGAATTTGTAACAAACTAGCTAGAGATTCCCCATAAGTCCCCCTCCAAATTTGCCTACCTTGTTTAAAGAGATAGGCCAAGGTTCAAGTCTGAGACAAGCATTTCACTTGTTTCATTCTTCTTCATAATCCCCCCCCCCAATTATCCCCACTTTCCACCAAACACCTGAAATTTTTAACAATTTCCCTCTGTGCTGACCTCTCTGAAACCTTTCTTCCTATCCCCCCCCACCTCACTTATGTCCACCTTTATCAATGATTAGCTGTCAATCTTTTATTGCCGTCTTTCTTGAATGATAACATCTTTCTCCAGAATGCAGCTGTAACCGTGGGTGGGATATCCGTCTCAATTTCCTCTTCCCTCTCTTGTAGCCTTACGAAAAAGCCTCTGCTTGTTGGTACTCCCTCCAGGCCTTGGTTAACAGTCTGGACCTTTTATCTCACGCACAAACTCAGTATGTGAAAAATGGTGAACCCCTATGCTTCTATTATTCAAAACAATCCCATCCTCTGGCATGCATTATTCATATCTGGATGTCAGGAGTACTGATGTATGAGGATGCTGCTCATGCTCCCTTCCAGGATTTTGTTTTTTGGCCTTTCTCTCTATGATGACCATTTATCTCTTTTGAATCCCACCCACTCTGAACATATAATTCCATGATAGATTTTTTTCAGGCAGCCACCAATTTCCTTGTGACAAGTTCTTTTTATGTTTTCTCCATTTTTCACTTATTTCATTAACTGGGATCAAGTTGGATCAAGTAGCAATTGGCATCATAAAACTGCTTATAAAATCATTCTTGCTAATTGTTAAAGCGAACATTATATGTATTCTGTCCACTAAAGTTCCCCACTTTAACCACTTCTTTCCATTTTTTCCTTTGCTCACTTTCATTAGAAAAACAACAAACATATATGAACATTTTAATCAAGTATGTATCAGTTCAGTTCAGTCGCTCAGTCCGTGTCCCGACTCTTTGCGACCCCATGAACTGCAGCACGCCAGGCCTCTCTGTCCATCACCCAACTCCCGGAAGTCTACCCAAAACCCATGTCCATCGAGTCAGTGAATGCCATCCAACCATCTCATCCTCTGTCGTCCCCTTCTCCTCCCGCCCCCAATCCTACCCAGCATTAGGGTCTTTTCCAATGAGTCAACTCTTTCGCATGAGGTGGCCAAAGTATTGGAGTTTTCAGCTTCAACATCAGACCTTCCATGAACACCCAGGATTGATCTCTTTTAGGATGGATTGATTGGATCAATCATTCCTTGCAGTCCAAGAGGTAACTCTCAAGAGTGTCTTCTCCAACACCGCAGTTCAAAAAAGCATCAATTCTTCGGCGCTCAGCTTTCTTCCGCTTACACCAATCCCAACTCTCACATCCATACATTCAACCACTGGAAAAACTATAGCCTTGACTAGACGGACTTTTGTTGGCAAAGTAATGTCTCTGCTTTTTAAATATGCTATCTAGGTTGGGGCCATAACCTTTCCTTCCAAGGAGTAAAGCGTCTTTTAATTTTCAATGGCTGCAATCACCATCAGTAGTGATTCTGGAGCCCAAAAAAATAAAGTCTGACACTGTTTCCCACTGTTTCCCCATCTATTTCCCATGAAGTGATGGGACCATATGCCATGATCTTAGTTTTCTGAACGTTGAGCTTTAAGCCAACTTTTTCACTCTCACTCTTTCACCGTTCATCACAGAGGCTCTTTAGTTCTTCTTCACTTTTTCTGCCATACAGGGTGGTGTCATCCGCATATCTGAGGGTTATTGATATTTCTCACCGGCAATCTTGATTCCAGCTTGGTGTTTTCTTCCTGCCCACAAGCGTTTCTCCATGATGTACTTCTCTGCATATAAAGTAAAATATGCAGGGTGACAAATATACAGCCTTGACGCACACTCCTTTTCCTATTTGGAACCAGTCTGTTGTTCCATGTCCAGTTCTAACTATTGCTTCCTGACCTGCCATACAGGTTTCTCAAGAGACAGGTCAGGTGGTCTGGTAATTCCCATCTCCTTCATAATTTTCCCACAGTTTATTGTGATCCACACAGTCAAAGGCTTTGGCTAAGACAAATAGTCAATAAAGCAGAAATAGATGTTTTTCTGGAACTCTCTTGCTTTTTTCGATGATCCCAGCGGATATTGGCAATTTGGTCTCTGGTTCCTCTGCCTTTTCTAAAACCAGCTTGAAAACATCTGGAAGTTCACGGTTCATGTATTGCTGAAGCCTGGCTTGGAGAATTTTGAGCATTACTTTACTAGCATGTGAGATGAGTGCAATTGTGCGGCAGTTTGAGCATTCTTTGGCATTGCCTTTCTTTGGGATTGGAACAAAAACTGACCTTTTCCAGTCCTGTGGCCACTGCTGAGTTTTTCCAAATTTGTTTGGCATATTGAGTGCAGCACTTTCACAGCATCACTTCTGAGGATTTGAAATAGCTCAACTGGAATTCCATCACCTCCACGAGCTTTGTTCGTAGTGATGCTTTCTAAGGCCCACTTGACTTCACATTCCAGGATGTCTTGCTCTAGGTGAGTGATCACACCATCGTGATTATCTGGGTCATGAAGATCTTTTTTGTACAGTTCTTCTGTGTATTCTCGCCACCTCTTCTTAATATCTTCTGCTTCTGTTAGGTCCATACCATTTCTGTCCTTTATCGAGCCTATCTTTGCATGAAATGTTCCTTTGGTATCTCTGATTTTCTTGAAGAGATCTCTAGTCTTTCCCAATGTGTTGTTTTCCTCTATTTCTTTGCATGGATCGCTGAGGAAGGCTTTCTTTTTTTTTTTTTTAATTTTTAATTTTATTTTTTTTTTTTTAAATAAATTTATTTATTTTAGTTGGGAGCTAAATACTTTACAATATTGTAGTAGTTTTTGCCATAACATTGACATGAATCAGCCATGGGTTCACATTGTGCTCCCCCTCCCGAACCCTCCTCCTACCTCCCTCCCCTTCCCATCCCTCTGGGTCATCCCAATGCTCCATCCATGAGCATCCGTCCCATGCATAGAACATGGAATGGTGTGTTCCGCTTCACATATGACAATATACATGTTTCAATGTTATTGTCCCAGAACGTCCCACCCTCACCTTCTCCCTCAGAGTCCACAGGACTGTTCTATGCATCTGTATCTCTTATTCTGTCTCACATATAGGGTTACCGTTACCATCTTTCAAAATTCCATATACATGCATTAGTATACTGTATTGGTGCTTTTCTGTCTGGCTCACTTCACTCTGTATGATGGGCTCCAGTTTCATCCATCTCAATAGAACTGATTCAAATGTATTTTTTTTAATGGCTGAGTAATATTCCATTGTGTATATGTATCACAGCTTCCTTATCCATTCGTCTGCCGATGGACATCTAGGTTGCTTCCATGTCCTGGCTATTGTAAACAGTGCTGCGATGAACATTGGGGTACACGCATCTCTTTCAATTCTGGTTTCCTCGATGTGTATGCCCAGCAGTGGGATTGCTGGGTCATATGGCAGTTCTATTCCCAGTTTTTTTTAAGGAATCTCCATACTGTCCTCCATAGTGGCTGTACTAGTTTGCATTCCCACCAACAGTGTAAGAGGGTTCCCTTTTCTCCACACCCTCTCCAGCATTTATTGCTTGTAGATTTTTGGATAGTAGCCATTCTGACTGGTGTGAAATGGTACCTCACTGTGGTTTTGATTTGCATTTCTCTAATAATGAGTGATGTTGAGCATCTTTTCATGTGTTTGTTAGCCATCTGTATGTCTTCTTTGGAGAAATGTCTGTTTAGTTCTTTGGCCCATTTTTTGATTGGGTCGTTTATTTTTCTGGAATTCAGCTGCAGGAGTTGCTTGTATATTTTTGAGATTAATTGTTTGTCTGTTGCTTCGTTTGCTATTATTTTCTCCCATTCTGAAGGCTGTCTTTTCACCTTGCTCATAGTTTCCTTTGTTGTGCAAAAGCTTTTAATTTTTAATTAGGTCCCATTTGTTTATTTTTGCTTTTATTTCCAATATTCTGGGGGGTGGGTCATGGAGGATCCTGCTGTGATTTTATGTCGGAGAGTGTTTTGCCTATGTTTTCCTCTAGGAGTTTTATAGTTTTCTGGTCTTACGTTTAGATCTTTAATCCATTTTGAGTTTATTTTTGTGTATGGTGTTAGGAAAGTGTTCTAGATTCATTCTTTTACAAGTGGTTGACCAGTTTTCCCCAGCACCACTTGTTAAAGAGATTGTCTTTTCTCTGTTGTATACTCTTGCCTCCTTTGTCGAAGATAAGGTGTCCATAGGTGCGTGGGTTTATCTCTGGGCTTTCTCTTTTGTTCCATTGATCTATATTTCTATCTTTGTGCCAGTACCCACACTGTCTTGATGACTGTGGCTTTGTAGTAGAGCTTGAAGTCAGGCAGGTTGATTCCTCCAGTTCCATTGTTCTTTCTCAAGATTGCTTTGGCTATTCGAGGTTTCTTATATTTCCATACAAATTGTGAAATCATTTGTTCTAGTTCTGTGAAAAATATCATTGGTAGCTTGATAGGGATTACATTGAATCTATAGATTGCTTTGGGTAGTATACTCATTTTCACTATATTAATTCTTCCAATCCATGAACACGGTATATTTCTCCATCTGTTTGTGTCCTCTTTGATTTCTTTCATCAGTGTTTTATAGTTTTCTATATATAAGTCTTTTGTTTCTTTAGGTAGAAATATTCCTAAGTATTTTATTCTTTTTGTTGCAATGGTGAGTGGTATTGTTTCCTTAATTTCTCTTTCTGTTTTTCTCATTATTGGTGTATAGGAATGCAAGGGATTTCTGTGTGTTAATTTTGTATCCTGCAACTTTCCTATATTCATTGATTAGCTGTAGTAGTTTTTCTGGTAGAATCTTTAGGGTTTTGTATGTAGAGGATCATGTCATCTGCAAACAGTGAGAGTTTTACTTCTTCTTTTCCTATCTGTATTCCTTTTATTTCTTTTTCCGCTCTGATTGCTGTGGCCAAAACTTCCAAAAACTATGTTGAATAGTAGTGGTGAAAGTGGGCACCCTTGCCTTGTTCCTGACTTTAGGGGAAATGCTTTCAGTTTTTCACCATTGAGGATAATGTTTGCTGTGGGTTTGTCATATATAGCTTTTATTATGTTGAGGTATGTTCCTTCTATTCCTGCTTTCTGGAGAGTTTTTATCATAAATTGATGTTGAATTTTGTCAACGGCTTTTTCTGCATCTATTGAGATAATCATATGGTTTTTATCTTTCAATTTGTTAATGTGGTAGATTACATTGATTGATTTGCGGATGTTAAAGAAAGCTTGCATTCCTGGGATAAAGCCCACTTGGTCATGATGTATGATCTTTTTAATATGATGTTGGATTCTGTTTGCTAGAATTTTATTAAGGATTTTTGCATCTATGTTCATCAGTGATATTGGCCTGTAGTTTTCTTTTTTTTGTGGCATCTTTGTCTGGTTTTGGAATTAGGGTGATGGTGGCCTCATAGAATGAGTTTGGAAGTTTACCATCTTCTGCAATTTTCTGGAAGAGTTTGAGTAGGATAGGTGTTAGCTCTTCTCTAAATTTTTGGTAGAATTCCACTGTGAAGCCGTCTGGTCCTGGGCTTTTGTTTGCTGGAAGATTTCTGATTACAGTTTCGATTTCCGTGCTTGTGATGGGTCTGTTAAGATCTTCTATTTCTTCCTGGTTCAGTTTTGGAAAGTTATACTTTTCTAAGAATTTGTCCATTTCTTCCAAGTTGTCCATTTTATTGGCATATAGCTGTTGGTAGTAGTCTCTTATGATCTTTTGTGTTTCTGTGTAGTTTGTTGTGATCTCTCCATTTTCATTTCTAATTTTGTTGATCTGATTCTTCTCCCTTTGTTTCTTGATGAGTCTGGCTAATGGCTTGTCTATTTTGTTTATCTTCTCGAAAAACCAGCTTTTAGTTTTGTTGATTTTTGCTCTGGTCTCTTTTGTTTCTTTTGCATTTATTTCTGCCCTAATTTTTAAGATTTCTTCTACTAACCCTGGGGTTCTTCATTTCTTCCTTCTCTAGTTGCTTTAGGTGTAGAGTTAGTTTATTAATTTGATTTTTTTCTTGTTTCTTGAGGTACGCCTGTATTGCTATGAACCTTCCCCTTTGCATTGCTTTTACAGTGTCCCATAGGTTTTGGGTTGTTGTGTTTTCATTTTCATTCGTTTCTATGCATATTTTGATTTCTTTTTTGATTTCTTCTGTGATTTTGTTGGTTATTCCGAAGCGTGTTGTTTAGCCTCCATATGTTGAAATTTTTAATAGTTTTTTTCCTGTAATTGAGGTCTAATCTTACTGTATTGTGGTCAGAGAGGATGGCTGGGATGATTTCAATTTTTTGGAATTTACCAAGGCTAGATTTATGGCCCAGGATATGATCTATCCTGGAGAAAGTGAGGAAGGCTTTCTTATCTCTCCTTGCTATTCTTTGGAACTCTGCATTCAGATGGGAATATCTTTCCTTTTCTCCTTTGCTTTTCACTTCTCTTCTCTTCCCAGCTATCTGTAAGGCCTCCTTAGACAGCCATTTTGCTTTTTTTCCTGCATTTCTTTTCCATGGGGGATTTTCTTGATTCCTGTCTCCTGTGCAATGTCACGAACCTCTGTCCATAGTTCATCAGGCACCCTGTCTATCAGGTCTCGTCCCTTAAATCTATTTGTCACTTCCACTGTATACTCATAAGGGATTTGATCTAGGTCATATCTGAATGGACTAGTGGTTTTCCCTACTTTCTTCAATTTAAGTCTGAATTTGGCAATAAGCAGTTCATGATCTGAGCCACAGTCTGCTCCCCGGTCTTGTTTTTGCTGACTGTATAGAGCTTCTCCATCTTTGGCTGCAAAGATTATAATCAATCTGATTTCGGTGTTGACCATCTGGTCATGTCCACATGTAGAGTCTTCTCTTGTGTTGTTGGAATAGGGTGTTTGCTATTACCAGTGCGTTCTCTTGGCAAAACTCTATTAGCCTTTGCCCTGCTTCATTCTGTACTCCAAGGCCAAATTTTGCCTGTTATGCCAGGTGTTTCTTGACTTCCTACTTTTGCATTCCAGTCCCCTATAATGAAAAAGGACATCTTTTTTGGGTGTTAGTTCTAGAAGGTCTTGTAGGTCTTCATAGAACCATTCAACTTCAGCTTCTTCAGCATTACTGGTCGGGGCATAGACTTGGATTACCGTGATACTGAATGGTTTGCCTTGGAGATGAACAGAGATCATTCTATCGTTTTTGAGATTGCATCCAAGTACTGCATTTGGACTCAAGTATGTATACTAGGCATATTTTCCCAGTGCTGAATACAGTTCTTTAAAAATCCAGTTGATTGCACTGTACCACCTTGCTTTGTACTTGACCATGTTGTAGTCTCTCCCTCCATAAACATTCTGCATTGTCTCTCTTCCCATAAAAACAGTGCTTGCTCATGGTTGTAACAGACGGCACCTATGCTTTCTTATAGTCACTAGTCTGCACCTACTGTCTGGCCTTCATACCACATACGGTACCCCTCCTGCCCATGAGATCTGCTGGTACCCCACAGATTAGGAGCTCTTGAAGCTGTCTTCCCCTTTTCTGTGGAGCCCCCCTTTAATTACCCTTACCCTTCACACAGCCATGAGGTCCTTCTCGCCCTCCATGCTGCCTGTCCCTTTCTTTCCCCATTGACTCATCTCACCCATCTCAACATTGGCCCACCACCTTCACAGCCACTCCAGAATCTGAAGTCTCTCTGCATGCTGAATGCGAGTGAACCTTGCTCAGCCATCCTCTGCCTTTTCTCCACTCTTGTGTTCCAGCCCCTCTGCTTTGTCCTCAGCATGCCATCCTACTTCCCCGACCACCTGCTCACAGGTGCAGTGGGCTTTTCCTTGATATCTGCTCTCTCATTGAGCCTCCCTCATGCTCCCCTGTAGTCAGCTCTTGGTCTACAACATACTGTAGTGACTCTGTATGCTGTCCTCATTCATTCCTAAGTACCTGTCTTTTCAGATCCCTCAGGCTTCTGTCTGACCTTCTATTATTTCACCTAGTCATGCCCTGTACTCACAGGCTTATTTCAAACACTTTCTAGAGCCCACTACCTCTACCAGCTCAACCTCCTCTGCCTCATCCACTTCTCCCATGTTCCACCATGGTCTCAACTATGCTGTCCTCTGCCTCCTGCAGGGGCTTCCTCACTGCCTTGGCCCACTCATGGGGGCAGAGCTCCTGGATGGACACCCAGCTCCATCCTTTTGCCACTTTGCTGTCACACTTCGTGCACTGTGTTCCCTAACCCTCTCAACTACCCTCTCCCACCCTAGGTAATGGGTGCCATCGCCTCACCTTCCTCACTCTTCTTACCCATTAAACCTCCTCTCCTCTACCACCTGTTTCAGAATGCTCACCTGATCCCTCCTACCCCTGGGGCCCAATTTCATCATCTCTCCTGACTTCCTTCTCTATTGCACATATGCAAAAGAAACTGTCCAACCTCCGTCACGTGACATTCTTTAAAGAGGCTACTGTCTGAATCTTCCAGCTCATTCTTCTCTGTCTGTGTACCCTTCTTGATCCTTACCTTCTACTCAACCCAGTTCAGTCCTCTCTGCTTCCCACAGTGTGATACACTGTGCTGAATCCACACGCTCTGCCTTCCGGCCCACCCTCAGGTACCAGGCTGAGCTCGCCTCCTGGGCCCCATGACCCCATGTCGCCCCTCCCTGTAACCTTTCGTGTTTCCACCACACCTTTGTCTTACACTCTTCTGATCAGGTCTCGGGGAGCCTCGGCCTTTGATTCTCCAACTTATCCTTTCACCACAGCACTCTCACCTTCTTCTTACCCTCTTGCCCCCCACACCTGCCAGCTCCCTTCCTGACACCTCATACTCTGTCCAGACCTGCACAGAGCCCTGGTCCTGCTGTCTGCCCTGGTCCTGCTGTGTACCCTCGTGCCCTCCTCCCTCCTAGCAGTCATCTCTCCCCCAGACGCTCTTCTGCACTAACCTCTCCCACCCCCTATGCCCTTTCCCATCATGTGGACATCCCCTCTGGTGTTCTCTTCACAAATACACACAACGCTCCTTCCTTTCAGTTACCACTTCCATCTCCCTTGACCCTACTAAAGAGTTTTAAATCTTAAGCTCAGGGACACCATGCTTGCAATCCACTCCCAATTGATTGACAGTAACCCCACCCACACCCCCTACCCCCCATCATTCAGGTGCCTTGTCGGCTACATTCATTTATTCGCTGTCTGCCTAGTCCTGGGTCCTTTTCCTTCTTCTCTGACAGTCTGGACTCTGAGGCCTCCCTCAGCCCTGACCCAGGAGCTCATCTGCTCACCCTTCACCTCTCTGCCCAGCTCTCCACCTGCCCTTGCCCCCAGTGATTCTCACCCGAGGATGCATGACCCCCAAGGCCAGCCTATCAGCAGCATCTCTGAGGAATGTTTTTGTGTTTTCTTTTGGAATGTTTTTGGGTTTGTTTTTGTTTGGAGCAGACCACTGCTCCCCCTCAGATGTTCTGATAGGCCTCCCTTGCGGTCCATGCCCCAGCCCTCCCGCGGGTGAAAACCACCCCCCACCCCGGGGAAGAATCACTGCTGTGGAAGGCCAGCCTGCCTCCCTGGGCTGCACTCTCCCCTTGCCCGCCTCACGCCTCCCATCAGTTGCCACTGGCACAGTTCCTCAAACATCCCAGCACTGCTCCCCTGACACTGGTCCGGCACTGTCCTCCTGGAACCACCTCATTCCCTTCCATGTTAGCTTGGCGACACCGGACGTGCCCCAAATCACAGTCTGCATTAGCGCACTTCTCTTGTTAAGCCACACTCCCTGCCAACACTCCTCTCCCCACCTCTCACCCTTTGACTCTCAGGCATTGGGACATTATCTTTGGTGCAAATCTGTCCTTCTTGGCACTTGCCAGTGTCCATTACCCCAGGTTACCTTCTTCATTTCAGACCTAGGGAGCCTTGCCGGCCCCCCAATCTTCCTGTCCCTCTGCGTTTCCACTGAGCAGACCTTTCCCTTCCTCCCTTCCTGAAGTGACTCCCCTTTGTCCTCTCTGTGTGGACTCACTGGTCCTCCCGGTCCTCAACCTGTAGTCATCACCCCAACACTGGGCGTGTCATCAGTCCAGAAGCTCAGTTAAAGCAGGTGATGTTCCCAGTATCTGCAGGTGGCTCATAACTGCCCCCCCCCACCTTGATCCAAACATCCCTCTCCCATGCCCAGCTCTCTCAAACCTGACATGAACCCCAACCCAAACCCATTCCCTACCCACTCCTGATACCCACCTCCCACCCTGTACCCCGGTCCCATCCCCAGCAGATCGGATCTGTAGTACTGAAGAGCCTGGCCGAAAGTTCTACCCTAGCCAGGACATTCCAGGCTGCAGGAGGAGCCACTGCCCCCAACCCCCGCTAGCCACCCCTTTCTTTTCATGCCTGCCTCCACAAGCCTCAGCCCCCGCTGGCTGGCCCTGTAAGTCTACCTCATTCTGGGTGGCCCGTCTGCCAGAATGCCTCTCTGCCACCTCCCTTATCCCCTTCTTCCCCCTGCTGCTGTCCAGCCTGTGTCCCTTCCCCTTCCCTCTGCTCTCCATCCTCCCTGGGTGCCTCCCATCACCTGGCCTGTGTCTGCCAGGTGACCCTCCTGTCCTGCCACATCAAGACCCTGTGTGGACGTTCCTTCCTGTGATCTTTCCTCCCGTGATCCACTCCTCCCCTTCCTCTCCCTGGCCTGGGGGAGAGCGTCAGCCTCTTCTCTAGGCCCATCATCTCCTTTTCGTGCTCCCTGATGCCTGTCATCTCTGCCCTGGGTCATCCCTTCTCCATATGGGGTGCTCCCTCCTGGGACCTGCTCTCTCAGCTCACACTCCTTCCATCCACTGTCCTGCCCCCTTCTCTCCAGAACCACCTGCTGTCTCTCGTTCAGTCCTTCCGTGCCTCAGGCCACGGTTTCCCTTTAGGCTCCCTTTCCCTTAGCCTGGCACTGTCTCTTCTTTTCTCACTTCACTTTTAATCAAGCTACTGCTCCCAGGACTTAAACCAGACCGCTACCTTCCCACTTCCTCTCTCCTTCTCCTCCAATGTTCCCACCTCTCCTCCTTTGGACCCTGGAATGCATCCCTGCCCATTGCCTTGTTCTCCTACTCCCTGATGACATGATTCGGATCTCCCCTTTGCCCTCTTTCCCCCTCAGCTGTGCTTTTAAGACTCTTCTGGTTTTCCGTCCCATTCCTCCTGCCCCTCTGTTCCCCACATCCAGCCTCCTGATCTGAGCCCCCAACCCTAGTCTCCACCATCCTGCCCTCCGCTCTCTCTTCCTGTGCCTCTTTGCCTCCCCCATTTTCTTCTCTGACTAGACCTATGGGTTGAAGGTCCCTGTTTTTCCCCTGGTTCCTTGTGTGCAGTCTCTCTGCCACATTCT
>JAGTYA010001012.1:0-15094 GCA_024291935.2 Okapia johnstoni | reverse complement strand
CTGGCAGCGCCCCTGGGCGAATCCCGAGGCTCTGCTCGGTCCCCTGTCCGCTCGAAAGGAGGCATGGCGACCCCGCTGGGCTAACGGGGGAGACGGGCCGGGGTACCCAGCAGCAAACTCGAGAATGCACCGCCGGCCAAGTTCGCGAGGAACCCCCCGTGAGGCCTCGCCCATAGAGGGGGAGGCGCTTTTTCCCTACTGCAGGGCATGGAAGAGCATGCCCAGCGCACCACCTGTTCCGGCATCCGAACGAGGCTTGAGCTCCTTGCGGCGACTCCAGGTGTCCCCCCGAAGAGTCCCCGGCCAAGCCGTCCCAAGAAAAAGGCGGAGGCTATCACCGACCGACATCCCGCGAGGTGCGTCACCCTACGGGCCCGCCCTCTCCCCTCCTTTGCGAGACGAGCGGCCCTTGGGATCTGCAGCCAAGCGACGCGAGAGCCATCCTGCCTTCTCTCTGAGCCGCTGCAACTGGAGGCTGGACTCCCTCTCTAGGCGCCCCACAAGCAAGGTTCCGTGGGATACCCGTGTCCCCAGGCTCGCGAACGTTGAGTCGTCCAGACTCAGCTCGTGACTGTCCGCGTAGTCGTGGTAACCCCTGACCTCTCCAGATGTGGGATCGAATACGCATTCTGAAGTTCTTACCGGCAATCACCTACCAACGCCTCCTGCCCCTCCGTGAGCTTGATCCTTGCCTCCTTCACGCTAAGTAGTTAGCGAGGACACTGTGGACCAAGGGGCCGGGGTTATCCAGAGACGCTAGGTCCAAAGACCCCAGAGAGGAACACTAATCGAGCTTACATCTAGTCCAAATTCTTAGGTGGGGGGGGGAGGGGCGGCATCCCCTCGCTTGATGTCCGGGGGGTCTAGAATTCCACAGACGCAACGGGGGATAGGGGCGGGGTCTCCGGGCAACCGATGGGGGGGGGGGCACACCCCGAGGGGGGGCATGCCGCCAGTGCGGGTAGAGGAACTGATCATCACCCCTTCACTGCAGAGGGGGGGGGGATGGTCCCCTGGGGGTAGACCGGCCGACAAGCATAATGCTGAGTCCTCGAAGAAGTGGTGGCCACCCAAGAGGGTCTGCCAGTTATACCGGTACGCAAGACCCCCCGGCGGGTACCCACCGAGGGTCACCTAGCTCCAATGCCATGACCAAATCGGACCAACATTGCGCTGCAGACGCACTGGCAGGAGGCCCGAGGCAGGGGGGGCCCTCTCCTCTCGAAAGGAGAGCAGGGCTACCCGATAGGTGCTAACGCGGGCGACGTGACGTGGTTACCCGTAGTACACTCTAGTAATGAACCCCCCGCCTGACGAGAACGCCACCCGTGATTCGATGACCCGTAGATGAGCTCTGGACGATTATCCCTTTGACAGCGCAATGAGATCAGGGCTCGGCACTGAGGCTGCAACAGCCCTGTGGCTTGACAGTCGAGAGGCCACCACCCGCTGTCCCCGAGATCCGCCGGACGGGCCAACCTGCCAAGAAAAGCGGGGCTTCCCGTCACACGCGAGTGCATCCCCAGGGCCCCCCTCCTTGAGATTGGCCTTGGGATCTGTGCGACTGGCGAGAAAGGTCCTTGCCCTTCTCTAGGTCGCTTGCAACGTAGGCTGGACTCACTGGAGGCCACCCCCACAAGTGCCCTGTTATAACGTGTCCCTCTCCCGAGCGGAAACCCTGAGTCGGGGACGCCGCTCGCGAGGGTCAAGCTCCATACGCCGTGACGCGCCTCTCTCGAAAGGGGCGGGGAACCATGCAGCGCCTGAAATGCCTGCGCAATCCCTACAGGCCTCGGCTCGGCCATAGCGGGACTATATCCTCTCGTAAGGTTCGAAAGGATGGGGGGATAGGGGCCAGTTCCGGCCCGCAAGACAAAGGTCGGCGAGGAAACCCCCATCGGGAGCTGGATGACGGGTGTCGCGGGACGTGAGGCTGTGTGGAAGCTCGCAGCGCTGGCAATGTAAAAGTGACGCGTGTGCGAGCCGCCCAGAGTCGAGATGTGAGATGCTCCTCGAGGGCCACAACCCCCCCCATAGAGGGAAGAGGCCACCCCTGCTTTTTTTTCCCTGCGCAGGGCCGGAGAGCAGCCCGACACCTCGTTCCGGCTATCCGAACCGGGGCTTGACTGCCCTTGGCAGCTGCGACGGAGAGAAAGGCTCGAGTCCCCGAGAAACCCCGGAGCCAACTGCCACAGGTGGCCGGGGCTTCCCGCCACAACCACCCACACCGCGAGGACGTCCCCTGTTTGACATAGCTCCTTGCCTGACGGGGCCCTTGGGATCTGACTGCGACCTCCTGGCGGTAATCCCGAGGCTGCTCGGGGCCTCTGGCCGCTGTCAACGGAGGGCTGGCGACTCCCTCTGGGGGAGGGTGGGGGGGGGGGGGGGGGGGGGGGGGGGGGGGGGGGGGGGGGGGGGGGCAAGCCGGGGGAACACCACGGGGGGGCCCACGGCGAGAGAGGGGGGTTGCGCCTTTCCCTTTGCGAGTGGTATTTCCAGAGAGGCCCCGGCACCTGTAGCCGGGCGGCTCCGAACGGGGCTCTGACTTCACTTAGCGGGCGGACACCAGGTGCTCCCCCGAGTATCCCCGGGCCAACATTGTCAAGAAAGCGGGGTTTCCCGCCACACCGCGGAGGGCAGTCCCCCTGGGGCCCCCCTCCTTGCAGAACGTCCGATTGGGATCTGCAAGCGAGGGGGATTACCTTCCTGCCTTCCTCTCTTGCGGGCAACGCAGCACAGGGACGCGCAGAGGACCGTCACCTGAGGTTCCCTGGGAGACCGTGTCCACAGGCGAGCGGACACGGCGAGACAATCAATGGAGGCCGCTCCGTGATAGCCCGGGTACTCCCTCTAGCGCTCCACGCGACAAAGCGAGTTCCCTGAGATATCCCGGGCCCCACAGGCGGGCAGTAACCGGCACATTCTCTCGAGTCTCCAGAGGCGGCGAGCTCGCCTCTTCTGAGGTTCGGGAAGATGCCCGCAAGGGAATAGTAGCCCCTGTCCTCAAAAGACTTCCAGAGGGCCTCCGATGGATCCGTCCTCACGGAGGGTGTCGGCAAAACACGAGTTCCAATCGCCATGGACTGAGAGGCGGAGTGTGGAGTGCCATCAGACATGCCTTAACACTGGCACCGATGTCCAGGAGATATGGACCCGGACTACTGCGGAGTAGGTTCCGACAGAAAGAGGTCCCCAAGGTAGCACGCCCCCGATTCAGAAGACGGCGCACCAGGTCCCGCTTTCCCCCTGCATATGCGCCAACAGCGATGGAAAAGTAGCACGACCTTCGCCCTGATATGCGTCGAGGGGGAAGCCAGATTGCCCTTGGCTGTCACCTGCTGGGACGAAAGGGCGTGAGGTCCCCCTCACGACTCGATCTGTGGAACGCCACCCGCCACTAGGTGGGCCAGTTATACGAAACACCTGGCTCCCCTGACCCCCCCTCTCCGGGGACCCCTAGCAGCATCCTAGTCTCCAGCCTGACGCATGGGACGCTCTGCTCAGGGCGCCGCGCGATGCGCAAGTCAGCGCCTCCTGGCGAATCCGATATTCGTGCTGCCTCGCGGACCCCTGTCCACGGACTCAGAAAGGAGGCATGTGCGACCTGCCCTTCAGGGCTAACTGGGGAGACGGGCCGGGGTACGCGCCGCAACTCGAGAAATGGCACCGCCTCCCACAGTCGCAGTGAGACCCCGCCGTGAGGCCACGCCCAGATAGAGGGAGGAGGCGCTTTTCCCTTGCATAGTCTGGCGCAGGCTGGGCACCCGCCCGGGAGCATGCAGGGTCGGCCACCCATGCTTCGCGGATGCCGTGTCCGCTCCTGAAGCGTTCGTGGCAATGCTCTTTGACGTCCTTGCGAAGGCGACTCCAGGTGTTCCCCCCGAGATCCCCGGGCCAACCTGCAATCCTAACGCGCTCTAGCGGGCCGTTTTGAGCGGAGGCTTCCCGCCACACCGACTAGCATCGAGATAGTGTCCCCGGGCCTACCACTCCTTGCTATGAGAGAACGGGGGCCCTTGGGATCTCTGCAGCGACTCGAGAGCCCGTCCTGCCTTCTCTCTGGCGCAGCATGTCAACGGCAGGCTTGGTGTCGGTGGCTGAGTTCCCTATAGGGCGCCCCCCGTCCAGAGTGTTCCCCCGCGGATAACCCGTGGGCCACCAGTGCTGAGCGCAACCCTGAGTCTCGCACAGGCCGAGTCCGTGCGTCCCCCGGACCTCGCACGCGCGAGGTTGCGAAGCCGCCCCGCTCGATTGGGATCGTCCTCGCGATCAGCTAGAGTTCCTGTCAGATTTCCCTCTTTGTGCTATCGCAATCGTGTGAAGGGTAGTACACTACCCTCCGCACTCCAGAGCCCAGACTATGCTCGCATGCGTACTCGGGGGTAAGAGGTCGCCGGAAGGGGGAGGGGGACGCTCCAAGGAGGAGAACCCTGGTTCTCTCCAGAGCGTGCCTCTCTAGAGGGACCGAGGGTCCCCCGAGGAATTCCCCCCTCTCGCAAGTCGAGTGTCCACGCCTCCTTGGAGAATGCAAAGGGGTAATATGAAAGCCTAGACCACCCCCTGGCTGATGCACCAAGGAGGCCATGAGCGCAGGCCCAGTTCTTGCTGGCAGGTAATCAATGAGCGGCCCCAGGGGGGCCCAGCCGGCCGCAATGGGAGATGGCCACAAAGAACCCGACCAGCGTCAAGGGAGTCCATTCCCTTGACGTGAGGCGAGGTGAAGCCCAGCAGAGCCTCCAGGCGATTAGTCAAAGGAGTCGAACTGACTTCACTCAGAGGCAACAATAGAGAGAGACTCCCCGAGGCGGCCACTCCCCCTATTCAGAGAGGCCACCCCCAGTCTTCCCACTCCCTAAGCACGCCGCGTCGCGGCAAAAGCACAGAACCTTCGCCCCTCATTCGAGGGGAAGCCCGAATTGCCCTTGGCTGTGGACCGGAGAGAAAGGCTGAGTCCCCCCTCGACTCCCTTGGAGGCCGACCCTACACAGGTGAGGCCAGTTGGTACCTGTCCCCGCACCCTCCCTCTGGGGACCCCCGAGGGTCTAGTCCATAAGCTGACCAGGCCTGGACTCAGGTCGGACCGCCCAGTGGAGCTAATGCAAGCGCCTCCCTTGCAGGCGAATCCCAGAGGCATGCTCGGGGCACCTGTCCGCTCCGAAAGGTGGAGGCATGGCGACCACCTAGCAGCTGGGAACTATACGGGGGTTAGATACGGGGTACGGGGTACCCGACCGCAGATTCTCGAGAATTGCACCGCCGACAGTAAATCGAGAATACATACCCCGTGAGGCGCCACGCCGCATGAGATGAGGGAGTGGAGGCGCTTTTTCCCTTGCAGGGCTATGTGAGCAGGCATTTGCTCCCGGCACCTTTTTCCTGCTCCGATACGGAATCGTGGGGCTTGACGTCCTTGCGAGCGACTCCAGGTGCTCCAGGACCGAAGGATCCCCGGGCCAACCTGCCAAGAAAGCGGGGCTTGACCCGCCACGAGCCGCGAGCGAGGTTCCGATCCCATACCGGAGCCCCCCTCCTTGCGAGACGGGAACCCTTGGGATCCCTTGCAGCACGCGAGAGCCCCTCCCCCGCCTTTGTCTACTGGCGGCTGCCGAACGGAGGCCTGTGTAACTCCCTCTAAGGCTGCGCCCCAACCGGTTCCCCCCCCCCCCCCCGCGTACCCACTGGCCCCCCCCGAACCCTGAGTCTTTCCAGAGTCCGCTCGCGAGGGGCCCGGCCCCGTCGCCGTCGGCCCTCCCTCTCTCGAAAGGGGGAGGTCCAATCCCCTTCCTTGAAAGTGCCATCGCAATAATCCCTACATTCCCTCGCACCTCCAGAGCGGGTACTCTGTCGCCTCTCTCTGAGGTTCGAGAGAAGAGGCCCTAAGGGAGCAGTTCAGGATTCGGCCGCAAGAAGCAAAGGTCCCACGAGGTCGGAACCGTCCCATCGGCAAGCGAGAGTCTCAGTTTCCTACTGGACGTGAGGCGCTGGGGAAGCCCAGCACTGCCCCTGGCACGATTGTAGAGATCAAAGATAGCCTGGACATTCTACAGTATGGACAATCAAGCAGTTAGGACGCTCTGAAGATGAGGCGCGAGGCGCCCGACCCCCCGATTCAGAGGAGGCCTCCTGCCCCCGCTGCGACTCCGCAGGGGGGCGCCAACGGAGAAAAGCACACGACCTACGCGGCTACTGCGCATTCGAGGGAAAGCCCGATTTGCCCTTGGCTGTGTGACCGGAGAGGAGAAAGGCTGAGTCCCCTCGACTCCCTGGAGGGCCACCCCCACAGGTGCCAGTGTTATACCTGTCCCTCCTCCGGACCTACTGGGAGACCATCCCGGAGGTGTCCTAGCGTCCATGCCTTGACGGCTCGGACCCCAGGGCGCTGCACAGCGCGCCTCCTGGCGAATCGCCTAGAGGCTGCTGCGGGCCCCTGTGTGTCCGCTCGAAGTATTAATGGAGGCGATGGACTGACCCCCGCTGGGCATAACGGGGGAGACGGGCCGGGGGTACCCGCCGCAACTCGAGAATGCACCGCCGAAGTCGAGAAAACACCCAGTGAGGCCATGACGTCCCAGTAGGAGGGAGGAGTGGCACTTTTGTAAGACCCTTGCAGAGGAGAGGAGGCGCTTTTTTTCCCTTGCAAGGGCATGGAGAGCATGTCTCCGCGGGTTTACCAGTGTTCCTGTGCTACTACGAACGGGGCTTGTCTGACCTGTTGCGGGCTGACACTCCAGGTATGGGCACCCCCGAGCTCAATACGAGATGACCCGGGGCAACCTGCACTGAGAGGAAAAGCGGGGCTTCGCGCCACACCTCAGGCTATGGGCTCCCCCCCCGGGCTCCCCACTGAGTAGGGTCGAGTCTAACCACCGGGACTCCTGCGCAGATGGGGCCCTTGGGAGTCTGCAGCGACAGCGGAGAGACGTTCCGGCCTTTCTCTCTGGCGCTGCTGAACGGGGCTGTGGTGACTTTCGGGTGTAGGTCTGCCCCACATGAGGGTTCGGGGGTGGGGATACCCGTGTCCGCCCATGGGGAGCGGAACCCTGGGTCGTCCGAGAGGACCGCATCGCGAGGGGCCTCCACGTCCAGGTCCGTCAGGGGGGGTCTCTATTCTTGAATAAGGGTGGGGTCCCATCAATCCTTCACTTGCTGAAATGCCATCGCAATTCCAGTACATTTCATCCTCTCGCACCGTGGAAGCGGGGTATCGTCGCCGTTCTATCGTACCTGAGGTTCTCGAGAAGAGCGGCTCCCCAAGGGGCGCAGTTCGGGGCAGACCAAGGGTTTCCCCGAGGAAGTCTGGCAACCTGTTTGACGCAGTCTCGGACCAGTGGGGCGGGGAGGCTGAGGGGAAGTTTTCGTGCAGCCCGCGGAGGTGGGACGCGGTATAGGAGACTTCTATGGGCAAACATGGAGGCGTTCCCCGGCTGGCGTCCACGTGTTGATTCAGAGAGTGTTGTTGGGGGGGTGTCGCCACTGGGTTTTTTACTGAGAACTCGCGGCCACGGCAACTGACCCGCAAAAATTACTGCATACGAGATATATTGTGAGGATGAAAAACCCAATTGTTTTTGAGAGTGTTTTCAAAGGAAGAGAAAGGAACTGCATGTGAGTCAGGTTGAGAGTGGTGCGAGGTGAGGACACTGCGGGAGGAGGTTAGTTTTGTTTGTATTTTGTCCGTTCCCCCCCTCCCGGGAGACCACCCACACAGGGTTTTTTTAGGTGTGCGACCTTGACAGCTGTGATCCCAGATCGCTGAGTAGCGCCTCTTTTGGGAGCGTAATCCAGGGGCTGCATGGGCCCCTGGTCGTTGGAAAGGTGGCTGTGGTGACCCGCTGGTGCTAAAGGTGAGACGGGACGGGGTAGGTACGAAGCCGCACCGCAACTCGAGGCATGCGGCGCCGGGGGTCGATAAGCGACCCCCGTGGTGGTAAGTTAGGTTATAGGGAGGGGGTTGGGGCGGGAAATGGGGGGGGACAGTGGGATGAAGGCATGCCCGGCATATATTCAGCTGGTAGAACGGGGGAGTTGTTACTACCAATGCAGTAGTGAGTAGGGAGTGGGGTCATGAGGGGGGGGGGTGTCCCATCCTGGAACAGGGAGAGGGTCATTTATGTAGGGTGTCCTAGGTTTTTAATGACTGACGGGTGTATATATTTGTGCGTCAAATATTACAGTGATGTAGGGGGGGGGGGGTCGAGAAGACTCCAGGAGTAAGCCCTCCGAGATCCCCGGGCCAACCTGCGTGGTAACTTAAGAAGGGTTCGCAATTTGGGTAGTGAGAGGGAATCCCGTGGTTTGGTTATTTTTTTTTGGGAGGGTTTATTTGAGGTTATTTTTTTGCAATCACGATGACTCTTGCCGAGTGTGAGTCTACGACGATTCGTAGCACGTTCGACTCTGGGGTTTTTTCTTACAATGTTGCAAGTTTTTTGGAGTGGGGTAGTAATAGAACTTTAGAAAGTAAAGGATGGGCCGTAAATGGGAGTTCCCTAGGGGGGAGGGACAGGTTGTTTAGTTAGGAGACAGGTATGGGGGGGGGGGAGGGGTGAGAGCGGAACCGTGAGGGTGGGGGGGGAAAACCAAAGAGGAGTTCACGGCATTTAGTGAGAGGTGCGGGGGGGTAAGGGGGTCGGCCCCTCCTCTCGAAAGGGGGGGTCCAATATCCTTCCCGGAAGCGGGGGAACGGGGGGGGGAAACTCGATTCCGGTAGGTCACACTCGCCAGAAGCGGGACTCTCGCTCTCTGAGGTGGGGGCAGGGGTTAGCGGCTCAGTGCGCGTACGTGACCAGTTTCCTGGCTCGTCACCACGGATCCGAAACTCAGGGTTCTAGCCCTCTAGGGCGGGAGGGGACCATGGCAGCCAAAAATGGAATTTGAAAGCTTTCCTGATTTAGTGAAGTTTGAGGAAGTAAACTTGGGGGGTTACTCCTTGCGTCGAGGGGGGGATGACAAAGAACTGAGGACTGCGCATGTGAGCAGAAGGCAACAAAGAGAAGGCGATAGGCTGACCTGTCGAACCGAGGTAGCGCGTATTTTAGAGATAAGAGACCTGGCTTGTATCAAATTTGATGAGCGCCTACGTGGACGCTTTCCCCCTCCTATACATGATACCGTTCCCTAGGGTATCTGCCACGACCCGAGGCCGTCCATCCTATCCTCTCAGGGCGCTGCAAAACGAGGCTGGAAAAAGCCTCTGACCTAGATCTCGTCTTGCTTAACTATACACACTTCTACGAAGGTGTAAAGGGCTCTCTAAAGTCTGCCCCCGAAGGTTTCCCCATGGGATTACTCCGTGTCCACAGGCCGAGGGCTGGAACCCTGAGTCTTCCCCGTTAATGAGACGGCCCCCCGTCGCCCTCAATACCTCTCGTTAGGGGGGGGTTGGTTTTAGGTCCCATTCCACTTTCCAGTAATTATGCCACCTGTCCCTACGCCCTCGCTCCAGAGCGTGACTCTCGCCTCTCCTGAGGTTCGAAGAAGATGGCCTCCTAGGGGCCAGTGCCTGACGCAAAGACCATTAGTGTCCCCGAGGGAACCCCATCGCGGCATGCGATGCTCCAGCGCCTACTGGGGAGTGAGGCAGAGGGGGAAATCTGCCTAGCAGCCCTTGGCGATGTCAAAGGAGGACCATTGTCTTGCTCAGAGGCAAAAGAGAGGACTCCGGCGCAGTGTCGCCCGCACTCGATTTCTAGGATGAGGGCAACCCGCTTCCTGCCATCTTCCTTGAGAGCGCCTCCCGGTAGTGAAAAGCACTCGTAGTCCATCCAGCCCCCTGGCATTCGAAGGCAATACAGCCGATTGACCTTGGACTGGAGACCAGCTATGCAAGTCGTGAGTCGACACGTACCCCCGTGAGGACACCTGAACATAGAAGCCTGTCAGTAGAGGAGCCTTCTTTTCGCCCCTGCAGGGACCGCAGCGAGAGAGCAGATTTTTGCGGTAGCTCACCGAGTCTGAACGCTGGGAAACCCAAGGGTGATAGCATAATGCACAGAGTAGAAAAAAGGCGATAGATTCCCGAGGATAGATTAGGACTCCATGTAACCGCTCGAAAGGAAGAAGCTTGGCAGACGGTGCTCAGGTCTAACCGGCGGAGATGACACAGGGAGGTAAACCTGACCGACTAAACTCAGAGGAATGCACCGCCGCAAGTCAGAGAACTTCTCCAGTGAATGGCCCGAGCCCATAATGAAGGGGTAAGGCGAACAGTTCCCCTTGTCAGGTCTTGAAGAGCATTGCCCCTGGCATCCTGATACGGCTATCAAGGGAAAAAAAGGCTGTAAGATAACCGGAAATAAGGAGAGCTTGACTCATTGCGGCCAAGATCCAGGGATCCGCCGGGATACCCGGAGCGAAATACTGCGAAGAATGCTGGGGCTATCCAGCAACCAACAGCTAGGGCCAAGCTACCCACCGGGCAGACCCTCTACTTGACGAGACGGAAGGCCCTTTGAGGATCATGACAATCTCAGCGGCAGCGATAGGCAGTCGGTCAGAGGTATCTCTCTGGCGCTTGTTACCCGGAGTGGACTCCCTACTATGCGCAGGCTCCGCAGGGTTCCAGTAGAGGATACCCGTCTCCGCAGTGCGAGCGGAAAACCTGAGTGACTATCGAGGACGAGACACCGCTCCATAAGAGAGCAGTCCCCCATCGCCGTAGACCACTCGACTCGTACGAAAAAGGGTAGGAGGGTCCAATGTCCCTTGGCCGCTGAACTGCCCTCATGCGCAATCCCTACAATTCCTGCGCAAGCTACCAGGAGCGGTGGGGAGTTCGCGCTCTCCTGCAGTTTCGTAGTGGTAAGGAAGAGAGGCCCCAAGCGAATGGCCAGTTTCAGGCCGCATCTACAACGACAATAGGTCCCCGAGGCTAAACCCCGAGTCGAGCGGCAAGCGAGTCCAGACATTACCTCATGGACGGTGATCGGTGAAGCGGAGACCCTTAGCAGCCACACTGTAGCGCTGATGTGGCAAATCGCATTGGGCCTGAGATCTATGGATTTCTGCGAAGGCAACAAAGATGCGGTATACCCGAGGGGAGCGCCTAGCGCTCCGCGATTCACGATTTGAGGCTCTAGCTATCCCTGAGAACTTCTCGCTTGTTCGCGCGCTGGAGAGAGAACAGGAGTAAAAAAGAAGGAAAAAGCAACGAGCACCTAGTCGCACCCGTAGACCTTCGGAGGTGGGGAAGTGCAGAGTATAGTCCCTTGGCTAGTGGACACTTGATGATAGAATAGTGCGGTGTGGAGTGTCTCACGACTACCACTGGAATGGCAGAGTACCCCGTACAAGGTGACCGATTTGTATTGCTAGAGTCTCTCTCGCCACCATACCGTGTGAAGGTCCTAATGGAACGGGAAAGGAGAACGACAGGACAGAACAAAGGAAACAAAGAAGAAAAAAAAAAAATAAAACATATAAAAAGGGAACCCGAGGGTCCTAGCATCCATGCCTGACGCGGAGACCCAGGCAGTGTAAACTAAGAGCAGCAGCCAATGACCTCGAGCGCGCATCAATCAGAGACAGAACCCTGCTTCGAGGCCCCTGTATCCGTGCTTCAGGAAAGTGAAGTCGGCCATGGCTGACCCGCGGAGCGTGCTTACAGGGGGAGATCGGGCGATAGGAGGATAATCCGACCCAGCGACAAGCTGGGAGAATTAGCACCGCCGCAAGTCGAGAGAACGCACACCCATCTCGTGAGGCCACGCTCATAGACGGTATGACGAGGAGGGAAAGGCGACTTTTTCCACTTTGAGACAGGCTCATGGTAGAGCAATTGCACCCTGGTGACACCTTGTGCCCTAGGGCTTACTCCGAACGCGGGCTAATACATTGACTCGCTATTGCTGGGGGAGCTCCAGCGATAGTGTCTCCCCGAGATCCCCGGGCCAACCTTGCCAAGAGAAAAGCAGGAAGGGCTTCCCGCCACACAAGCGAGGGCGTCCCCCGGGCCCCTACTCCTTGCGAGACGGGGCCTGGGAGTCTGCATCGAGCGAGGAGCGTCACCTGCTACTGCTCTCTGGCGCTGTGCAACGAGAGAGAGCTGGAACGCACTCTAGGCGCCAACAACTAGTAGGTTCCCTGGGATACCGTGTCCCGACAGGCGAGCGGAACCCTGAGTCTCCAGAGGCCGCTCGCGAGGGGCCCCCCGTCGCCGTCGGCCCCTCCTCTCGAAAGGGGGGTCCAATCCCCTTCCTGAATGCCATCGCAATCCCTACATTCCCTCGCACCTCCAGAGCGGGACTCTCGCCTCTCCTGAGGTTCGAGAAGAGGCCCCAAGGGGCCAGTTCCGGCCGCAAGACCAAAGGTCCCCGAGGAACCCCCATCGGCAAGCGAGTCCAGTTCCCTGGACGTGAGGCGAGGAGAAGCCCAGCAGCCCCTGGCGATGTCAAAGGAGGCCTGGACTTCTCAGAGGCAACAAGAGAGGCTCCCCGAGGCGCCACGCCCCCGATTCAGAGAGGCCACCCCCGCTTCCCCCTGCGCCGCGCGGAAAAGCACGACCTTCGCCCCCTGCATTCGAGGGGAAGCCCGATTGCCCTTGGCTGTGACCGGAGAGAAAGGCTGAGTCCCCTCGACTCCCTGGAGGCCACCCCACAGGTGCCAGTTATACCTGTCCCCTCCCCCCCTCCGGGGACCCCCGAGGGTCCTAGCTCCATGCCTGACGCGGACCCAGGGCGCTGCAGCGCCTCCTGGCGAATCCCGAGGCTGCTCGGGCCCCTGTCCGCTCGAAAGGAGGCATGGCGACCCCGCTGGGCTAACGGGGGAGACGGGCCGGGGTACCCGCCGCAACTCGAGAATGCACCGCCGCAAGTCGAGAACACCCCCGTGTGAGGCCACGCCCATAGAGGGAGGAGGCGCTTTTCCCTTGCAGGGCATGGAGAGCATGCCCCGGCACCTGTTCCGGCTCCGAACGGGGCTTGACTCCTTGCGGGCGACTCCAGGTGTCCCCCGAGATCCCCGGGCCAACCTGCCAAGAAAGCGGGGCTTCCCGCCACACCGCGAGGGCGTCCCCCGGGCCCCCCTCCTTGCGAGACGGGGCCCTTGGGATCTGCAGCGACGCGAGAGCCGTCCTGCCTTCTCTCTGGCGCTGCAACGGAGGCTGGACTCCCTCTAGGCGCCCCCAGAGGTTCCCTGGGATACCCGTGTCCACAGGCGAGCGGAACCCTGAGTCTCCAGAGGCCGCTCGCGAGGGACCCCCCCGTCGCCGTCGGCCCCTCCTCTCGAAAGGGGGGTCCAATCCCCTTCCTGAATGCCATCGCAATCCCTACATTCCCTCGCACCTCCAGAGCGGGACTCTCGCCTCTCCTGAGGTTCGAGAAGAGGCCCCAAGGGGCCAGTTCCGGCCGCAAGACCAAAGGTCCCCGAGGAACCCCCATCGGCAAGCGAGTCCAGTTCCCTGGACGTGAGGCGAGGAGAAGCCCAGCAGCCCCTGGCGATGTCAAAGGAGGCCTGGACTTCTCAGAGGCAACAAGAGAGGCTCCCCGAGGCGCCACGCCCCCGATTCAGAGAGGCCACCCCCGCTTCCCCCTGCGCCGCGCGGAAAAGCACGACCTTCGCCCCTGCATTCGAGGGGAAGCCCGATTGCCCTTGGCTGTGACCGGAGAGAAAGGCTGAGTCCCCTCGACTCCCTGGAGGCCACCCCACAGGTGCCAGTTATACCTGTCCCCTCCCCCCCTCCGGGGACCCCCGAGGGTCCTAGCTCCATGCCTGACGCGGACCCAGGGCGCTGCAGCGCCTCCTGGCGAATCCCGAGGCTGCTCGGGCCCCTGTCCGCTCGAAAGGAGGCATGGCGACCCCGCTGGGCTAACGGGGGAGACGGGCCGGGGTACCCGCCGCAACTCGAGAATGCACCGCCGCAAGTCGAGAACACCCCCGTGAGGCCACGCCCATAGAGGGAGGGAGGCGCTTTTCCCTTGCAGGGCATGGAGAGCATGCCCCGGCACCTGTTCCGGCTCCGAACGGGGCTTGACTCCTTGCGGGCGACTCCAGGTGTCCCCCGAGATCCCCGGGCCAACCTGCCAAGAAAGCGGGGGGCTTCCCGCCACACCGCGAGGGCGTCCCCCGGGCCCCCCCTCCTTGCGAGACGGGGCCCTTGGGATCTGCAGCGACGCGAGAGCCGTCCTGCCTTCTCTCTGGCGCTGCAACGGAGGCTGGACTCCCTCTAGGCGCCCCCAGAGGTTCCCTGGGATACCCGTGTCCACAGGCGAGCGGAACCCTGAGTCTCCAGAGGCCGCTCGCGAGGGACCCCCCCGTCGCCGTCGGCCCCTCCTCTCGAAAGGGGGGTCCAATCCCCTTCCTGAATGCCATCGCAATCCCTACATTCCCTCGCACCTCCAGAGCGGGACTCTCGCCTCTCCTGAGGTTCGAGAAGAGGCCCCAAGGGGCCAGTTCCGGCCGCAAGACCAAAGGTCCCCGAGGAACCCCCATCGGCAAGCGAGTCCAGTTCCCTGGACGTGAGGCGAGGGGAAGCCCAGCAGCCCCTGGCGATGTCAAAGGAGGCCTGGACTTCTCAGAGGCAACAAGAGAGGCTCCCCGAGGCGCCACGCCCCCGATTCAGAGAGGCCACCCCCGCTTCCCCCTGCGCCGCGCGGAAAAGCACGACCTTCGCCCCTGCATTCGAGGGGAAGCCCGATTGCCCTTGGCTGTGACCGGAGAGAAAGGCTGAGTCCCCTCGACTCCCTGGAGGCCACCCCACAGGTGCCAGTTATACCTGTCCCCCCCCCCCCCTCCGGGGACCCCCCGAGGGTCCTAGCTCCATGCCTGACGCGGACCCAGGGCGCTGCAGCGCCTCCTGGCGAATCCCGAGGCTGCTCGGGCCCCTGTCCGCTCGAAAGGAGGCATGGCGACCCCGCTGGGCTAACGGGGGAGACGGGCCGGGGTACCCGCCGCAACTCGAGAATGCACCGCCGCAAGTCGACAACACCCCCGTGAGGCCACGCCCATAGAGGGAGGAGGCGCTTTTCCCTTGCAGGGCATGGAGAGCATGCCCCGGCACCTGTTCCGGCTCCGAACGGGGCTTGACTCCTTGCGGGCGACTCCAGGTGTCCCCCGAGATCCCCGGGCCAACCTGCCACGAAAGCGGGGCTTCCCGCCA